>JAEUWP010000138.1:0-235098 GCA_018524725.1 Podaxis mareebaensis | reverse complement strand
GTATGTTTGATGGATTGAGTAATCCATCAATGCTGAAGACAAACAAGAGAATTAATTAAGTAATTAATAAAAGGAGCAGCTAAATTAATGAGGGAACAAGAGACAACACGACGGTAAGGGCCCAGCCCTTACAATGTCGATATCAATGTCTTCTTCATCTACTGGTTCTTGTTCTTCTTCATCTGCAGGTTCTTCTGGATCTTCTTCATCTGTTTCCTCTGGTTGTTCTTCATCTGCTAGTTCTGGCTGGTCTTCGAGTTCTGACTTGGTAGTCTCTTCATTGTTGGTGTGTTCACTCTCTGTAACATCTGAAAACTCTGCCACTGATGGCTCCCTGGTTTGTCCTAGGCTGTACAGTGCTGGTGTTCCTTCTCAACTGTTCCAAATATTGCTTCCACTCATACACTGAGCCTTACTCCTAATTGAGCACTGCTGTCATGCCTGGTTGTGCCTTGGTATATGCCCCTAGCTGGGCCTTCCTTGTTGCAAGGTGAGTTGGTGATGCTTTACCAAATGTTACAACCTTTGTATGAACTCAGGTTGCAACTAGGCAAAGACTTGAGGATGAGCAAAGGGGAAAGAACTAGTTGGTAAAGCGTAAGGAGTACAGGTGCTCTGCCTAGGGTTTATATACTATGAGAGGAGTAGCTAAGAATAGATGAAACAAAGAGATGAGTCAGTGGATGACTAAGGTAAAGTGTAACAAAGGGGCTGAAACATAAGGTGAAACAGTGTGCTGAGTAAGTATGTGCTAAATATAGCTGAGACCATAACAACCAGCCTCCCTCACATACCCCTCTACCTCTACATGACAGGCCTAGACCTCCCTCACATGATGTCAAGTCTGGTCCCTCTAGCCTTAACCCCTCCACTCAGTGTAAGCCATACTTTGCTACCTGGGGTCCCACCTGGTAGCAATTCTTCCTAGATGCCAGTACTAGCAATTTAGTTAGCACTTGTGTCTTCCTTCAATCACTAGTCATGTGCTTTAATCAAGTGCTTACCTGGGCTAAGTCAGCACTTGTCATTGACTCCAGCCATTTCCACTCCAGTATCATTGCCTTCTCTACAGGTGGTATCCCCTCCCAAGCAGACCTCAATACCATTGCTGCTTCACTTCCCTCTGTGCTCAAAAGTGCCTCTGTCACCCTCCCTGTGTCCTGGTCTTTTATTAAGATTGTAGATGTCCCCTTCTTCATGGCCAACCAAGTCAAGACTGAGGCCTCAGCCTCTCCCTTCTTCCCCACCACTGACATGCATCACATGCACATTATTTGCAATTCCACCAAGTCTGATACTGCCACTGTGTAGATCAACTTGGTTGATTCTCAACATGGCACTCTTGCTGCCTCTCTTATCAACAGGCACATCATGATAAATGGTGTGTCCTGTCTTATTAAAGGGGCTTATATCCACACTAGCACACCTCAGTGTTAGCATTGCTGGTACTGGGGTCATCCTTTTGATACTTACTGTACCCATGCACCCAAGTGTCCTCTCTGTGGAGGACCTCATTCTGAGGCCTCCCATTGCTCCATAGCCAGGTGTTGTGACATGGCTACTGCTTCAGCCAAGAAAACTCCTGCTCATTGGGGTGGGGGATCATAAGTGTTAGTCAAGACAAGTGCAAGTAGGGCATGTCAATATATTCAGTTTGGACTCTTTCTGTTTTTGTCTACCTATATTTAACTTTGAACTCTTTCATTCATGTTGTTTGGGGTACTTGTTTTCTCTTTTCTTTCTTTTTCCTTTTCTTTACACCATTGGGACTGCTACCATGCACCCTTTTATAGTAGACTAGTTCTATTGCAATAAACATGGATTTAAAAAAAAAAGAAAGAAAGAAATGCTGGGGCTTTGAGGCTACCCAGAAGCTTGCTCAAGAAAAGGCCAAGAACTTGTCCAGATGTTGTCAGAGCCATGCCAATCATGCTCAGGACACTCCTCAGGATGCCTCCTCTTCTGCCTCTGCAGATGGCACCTAGCAGGCCCAGGAATTTGCTGGAAATGCAAGTTCTTTGTCACCCTCTCCCTCTCCACCTCTATAGCTTGATGCTGACTTCCAATGGCTTGCAGACATGGGGGCCACTTCTCATATGACTCACCATCATCACTGGTTCAAGAACTATACCCCAGCTCACATTCCTATCTACTTAGCAGACAATTCAGTTGTTTTCTCAGCTGGAATGGGCTCAGTGGTGTTTCAACCAGTTTTAGAGGGTAAAAAAGTGAGAGAAGTCAAGTTTTCACAAGTTTTGCATGTCCCAGACCTCCAAAACAACCCCCTATCATGTCTATACCTTACTCACCACTCCAGGCTTAATATTGCCATCACTTCTACTACTATGATGTTCTCCCATGGTCAGAAGATGCTTTTCAAGGCCTCAATCAGTCCTACAAACTCAGCACTGCTAGATAGTACTACCATTCCCTCTGAGACTGCTTTTTTCATCTCCACCCTCCCTATAGACCTTTCCTTGTGGCATAGACACTTTGCCCATCACAATTATGCTGATGTGAAGATGATCACTCAGGACCTTGTTATAGGCCTTAAACTTGAGTCTGAGATGTCTCCAGACCCCACTTGTGAGCCCTGCCTTGCAGGAAAGATGTATGCTCATCCATTCCCCTCCTCTAACCACAATTACTCTCCACTTGAGTTAGTCCCCTCAGATCTCCACAGACTGCTCCCAGCAGCTACCCATCAAGGCTACAAGTACTGGGTCATGTTTATAGATGATTCTATGCATTTCTGAGCAGCCTACTTGCTCAAATCCAAGTCAGAAGCCTTTGAAGCATTCAAAACCTACAAAGCTTGGGCTGAAAACCAACTAGGAGTCAAAATTCACACTCTACAGGATGACAAAGATGGAGAATACATGTCTAAAGCAGTCTATGACAGACAAACTAATGAAGGCCTAAATGTATTCTCAGACTCCAATTGGGCCCAAGATCCAGAAACCAGAAAATTAGTTACTGGCTTCTTTATTAGAATTGCTGGCACCTCTATTGTATGGCATTCTAGAAGACAGAAAACTGTCACTCTATCATTGACAGAAGCTGAATATATAGCTTTGTCAGATGCTTCATGTCAAATAGAGTAGACAGTTAATCTATTGACCAAAATTGGTATAAATCAAGAAAAGTTGAAAATGCCACATTTATTCAGTGACAATAGAGGATCCATTTTTTGGGCAAAAAATCCTGTCACCAGAAAAATGCTCTAAACATGTGGATGTAAAGTACCATTACATTTGTAATTTGTTAGAAGACAAGAAAATTGTCTTATACAACTTTTTTTTTTTTTGAATCCTAGTTTATTGCCATAGACTAGCTACAACAAAAGGGCACATGATAGCAGTCCCAAGGATCACTAACCTAAGAGAAACATAAGCAAAAATAATATAAAGTACTACAGGTGCCCAGAACAACAGGAATGAAAGGCCAGAACAGATTACAGCAAACAGCCTGCCTCCCAGTGAGGTAGGGCAGTGAAAATAGTCTGAAAGGAAAACAGCCAGACAGGATACATAAATGTGGACTAACCCTTATGGCCCCCAGGAGAGGCTTTTTTGGCCTTCACATTGCATTGGTACCTTCCATGAATCCAATTGTGGTCAAAGCAATGGCACCAGTATGGACACTGGCAGTCATTGGATGAGTGAGTCCCATGACAGTTGACACAGTATGGGGAATGCAGGCAGGGAGCACCTGCCAGGGTGGGGGGAATGGGGGTTTTTGCTTTGGGATTACCTTTGCAGCACCTGGCCATGGATCAGTGCAAGGCCTCGGAATGAGGTCCTGCACAGAGAGGACACCTTGGTGCTTGAGAGTGACAGGTGTCTGAAGGATGACCCCAGTGCCAGCAGCACTGGCACCAAGGTATGCCAGTATGGGCTCAGGTGCCCTTGATGAGACAGGATACACCATTTATCATGATGCACCTGTTAAGGAGGGAGGTGGCAAGAGTGCCACATTGGGAGTTGATCAAGTCAATCCACACAGTGGTGGTATTAGACTTAGTGGAGTTGTGAACAACACACATGTGATGCATGTCAGAAGAGGGGAAGAATGGTGAGGCCATAGCCTCAGTCTTGACTTGGTCAACCATAAGGGTAAACCCATCAGCTGAGAAGAAAGGGACATCCATGATTTTGATAAATGATCAGGACACAGGAAGGGTGATGGAAGCACTCTTGAGTACATTGGGAAGCAAGGTGGAGAGCATATTGAGATCTGCCTGGGAAAGGACACCACCAGTGGAGAAGGCAATGATGCTGGAGTGGAAGCAAGCAGAGTCAACAACTAATGTTGACTTGGCCCAGGTAAGTGCTTGACTGAAGTGCACAACAAGGGACTGAAGGGAGATGCAGGCATTAGCAAGGTCACTAGCACTAGCACTCAAGAAGAATTGATACTGGGTGGGACCCCAGGTCATGTAATAAGGCTTACACCTTGTGGATGGGCTAGGGTCAGAAGGGCCAGTCTTGATGTCATGTGAAGGAGGTCTGGGCCTGTCATGTGAAGGGGGAGTCACAGGGGGGGGGCAGAAAGGTGCTGGGGCCTGGGTCAAGAGTTTAGAGGCAGGTGCTTGTTGAGCATCTGTCATTGCTGAGTCAGCTGTTCCATGGAATGACACATGTTGAGGGGGAGGTGCTTGCACAGTGGCTAGAAAGTGAGAGGTAAGGCCTCCAGGGATGAGAGGGGTGACTCAGCTACTGGGAGGGCTGGGTGACTTGAGAAGGCCTTTGAATTCCATCATGTTAATGAGATTCAGGAGGGAACCAAATATCTTGGGGCTATCAGGGATGCCCTCAGAATTGTGAAGAGTACCAGTCACAAAAGCAAGTTCTTGCCAGATGGTA
Source organism: Podaxis mareebaensis (assembly GCA_018524725.1). NCBI lineage: Eukaryota > Fungi > Basidiomycota > Agaricomycetes > Agaricales > Agaricaceae > Podaxis > Podaxis mareebaensis. Next base: position 230,233 of record JAEUWP010000138.1, on the reverse strand, counting down.
CCAGGCTCTCTGTCAAAGAAACCTTCAGGGAGAGAAGACAAGGAGGAGCAAGAAGAGGAAGTCCCAGGAATATCCCTAGGAGTTTCCTGTTCAGAAAGGGGTTGGGGGGACACCTTAGGAGTCACCAAAAGGTCCATGGGATTGTCAGTTTCTATGGAGGAGGAAGGGAAGGAGGGGGTGCTCTGGGACTGCCCAGTAGCAGACCACCCAGAAGCTATCTGCCACTCAGAAAGCTGAGTGCCAGGAGGGATGTAAGATGGGGTCCAGCTGTGGGGGTTGGAGGGAGTACACATGTTGTGTCAATTGGCTTCATCTTCAGACAAGGACTCATAATGAGTGCAGTCATGGGCATCTGCTTCTTCTTCAGAGATAGGCTGGATGCCAGAGGATCCAGGTGGAGGGGTTTTGGGGACAATAAATGGGCTTTTGCCTTTGCAATGACCCATAGTAGTGAGTGCTTAACTGCCAATGGTGGTGGTTACTAGAAGAGGAAGGTTGGTCTTATACAACATCAAAGGTACTGAAAACCCTGCTAATCTTCTCATGAAGAATCTCAACAGTATGAAGTTTCATTACTTCTTACCAGCCCCTAGGTATTGGATTCTTTTAGGGTTCTCAAGACTCTGTATATTTGAGCAAGGAGTGTTGAAAAAAACCCAGTGCCTTAGTCCACAACTAGACAGCATGTTATCCTTGACTTTATGCTCTGCTATGCATGAGCAATATAATTTTTGGAACACACTATACCCTCACAGTATATTTGCTAGAATCATTTCATCTTATGACTCATAGTCAGAGTTCTGTTACTCCTTCAGTCATTATCTTTGTAAGACAACATGTTGTGGAAACATTTCCAGCTTCTAATGACTCCTTCACCTTGAGGTAGAGTTACATTATTTTTCCAGTTGACCATGTGCTCTATGTACAACATTGTATGTATGTTTTATTATGCCCTAGAACCTAAAGTTCTATAGTCTACTCTATGTCCTGTACACACTGTATTTAAACTGCATGTAATTAGCATACTTTCTTCACTGGAATTTCATTCCTTGTCTACTTGACTATCATGGCTCAGAACATACTTGACTCTTTCATTGATTCAATCCATCCTGGTTTTACTACTACTTGGCAGGAAGTTGCCCCTGTACCATTCTTACCACCTCCTCAGTTTTGTGAGTAACTGGTTTACTCTCCACTGCCTAATGTTGTTGTAGCAGCAATCTGTTCTCATCATGTATAGCTTTACTACCCCATAAGCTACTAAAAGGTTTGAGTAACTAAAAACATTAGGACACTTTTGTCCTTTACTGTATATTATGTTTGCTTGTGACTGTTTACTGTCTGTTTACATCAGGAAAGAGACCAGAGTTGGGGATTGGTGCATTTACACACTGCTATAATCCTTGTTAGTCCTAGCAACCACAAGGATAGCCACTTCTAGCTTAAGCTTAGGTGACTAGTGACAAGGACCCATGACAGATTCATAGCATTGGTGGGGTAAGTAGAAGGTTTAGTGCAGCAAATAGAAGAGTGGCTGGTGGACAAAGCTGAAGTTGATCCAAGGTTGGGATTGTGGGTTCAGCTGAGGATGCAGTGAGAGCAATGGAGAGCAATGATTGTGACATGTGACTGGTGTAATCATGTGTCTGGTGTGTGTGCCCTGGAGAGAGTTTATCGGCTGTGTCTGTCGTCTCCCCTCACTGCACCGTCCCATCCCATGGCTGGTCCCCAAGAGGTGCATCTCCACATTCACTCCCCACAATCCATCCACCCGCCTCTTGCTGCCGGTCCTCCTCCCCCGTCTCCCCCCGCCAGCGTGGAAAAGATCGACGAGGATGATGACACCCACCGCGTGCATGCCCCGCGGCTGAGTATCCCATCCCAGGGTGGGCCCCCAGTCGTCTATGACGAGCCGGAGCCCATTTCCTACCCTCCACCTGCCCCCGCAAGTTCTCTGCATCGTGCTTCAACTGACACCCGTGTATCCCTCACCACCCGCGCCGCTACTCAGTCATACCCTCACCAGCAACAAACCCTACCTTCTTCTACCTCTCCCCTTCCCCAGCCACAACCTTCCCCGGCGCATATTCCCATACCCGAGTCCTCGACCAATCTCGACGAACACGTTCCCTCCCTGTCTGTAGCCTCAACCTCAACAATGGCCGCAGCAGCATCCGTCCATCGCCCGGCTCGTAGGAATACGACAGGGTCCGCACCAAAACAGCACCAACACCAGCACCAGCGCCAATACCAGCGCTTTCCACTTCCTCATCAACGGCAACAACAGCAAATCGCACCGGACGACTCAGCCATGTCAGGCGACGCCGCCCTCGCCCTCGCGTCAGACATCGAAATTCACTCGGAGCAAATCCGGCGCGAGCGCCAGTCGAAGCGCCAAAAGATGCTACAGCAGGCCGAGGCTGAGGCTGCACTCACAAGAACTGATACCCGCGGTACTCGAGGCGGCAGAGACGATGACGATAAACCACTCGTGGGCAACCTGATTGGGGAAGACCATGTCAACTACGTGTTGATGTACAACATGTTGACCGGAATTAGGATTGGTGTGTCAAGATGTCAGGCAAAAATCAAGAGACCGTTGACGGACGAAGATTTTACCGCAAAGCACAAGTACTCATTCGACATGTGAGTGTCTTGGGCTTGTCCCCCTTGCATGCCCCGGTTGACTAAAAATAAACCTCGGACATATATAGCGTTGGAAACGAGTTGACCCCATCAGCAAAGTACGACTTCAAATTTAAGGACTATGCGCCATGGGTCTTCCGCACCCTCCGTGAAGACTTTTTCCGGATCGACCCCGCAGATTATCTTCTCTCTCTCACCGCCAAGTACATCCTCTCCGAGCTCGGTTCCCCAGGGAAATCAGGCTCCTTCTTCTACTTCTCGCGTGACTACAGGTTCATCATCAAAACTATCCGCCACTCCGAACATAAATTCCTCCTCAAGACCCTCAAGAACTATTATGAACATGTCAAAAACAACCCGCACACTCTCCTTTCGCGCTTTTATGGTCTCCATCGTGTAAAGCTGCCCCACGGGAGGAAAATCCATTTCGTGATTATGAATAACCTCTTTCCACCACATCGCGATATCCACGAGACGTATGATTTGAAGGGTAGTACAGTCGGAAGGGAGTACCCCGAGGAAAAGGCAAAGAAGAACCCGCGGGCTGTCTTGAAGGATTTGAATTGGATTAACCGGGGGAAAGAGTTGGAGCTGGGCCCGGAGAAGAGGGCATTGTTGGCGGAGCAGTTGAGACGTGATGTGGAGTATCTGGAAAGCGTCGATGTCATGGATTATAGCTTATTGGTCGGCTTGCATAGTATGAAGAGGGGGAATAGGGATAATGTGAGGAAAAATACGTTGAGGGTCTTCGAGGTGAGTTTGGGTTATTCTTGGGACCTCGTTCGTTGAGCTGATTGTGCTTTTGATTTGCAGCCTGAGTTGCCCCAACACCCAAGATCAAAGCAGAGTGCGAGGGGGACCAAAACCCCTGAAGCGATTGCCATGCGGAGGGCAATGAGATCGTCTGATCCCAAAGCTCTTAGCTCCGCGAGTGCCGGGCCCTCCAATGCAACTGCTAACGGTTCTGCGTCGCCTGGTATCGGTGCTTCTTGTGCGCTTTTTCCTATCTTCCTGCTTTTTTATTGACACTAACATTTACTCATGATTGTGACTGTAGCCACAGTGCAAGCACTCCAAGGGCTGACAACAGCGATCCCAGCTCCCTCACAGTCTCCCTCTTCACACACTCCCCACGAACAAAATTCGCCTCATCCACTTCAACATCCTCCAAAGGAATCCGTTGGGTTGTTCCTAGATGAAGACACAACAGGCGACAGACAATACTTCATATTTTACCAAGACGAGGGTGGTCTGCGGGCAACTGATGAGGAGAATAAAGGCCTGAGCACAATTTATTATTTGGGCGTTATTGATATTTTGACGCCTTATGGCCCTGTAAAGAGGGCGGAGCATTTGTGGAAGACTGTTTTGGCTGGGGGTGGGGATCGAGTGAGTGCACTTTGCCTTTTTGTGTAGCCCTAGTCCTGAAGTCGCAATTTTTTACCCTTCAGAAAAAAATTAGTCAGGTGCCGCCAAAGGAGTACGGGCGGCGCTTTGTGGCCTTCATGAGGGCAATTATGAGAGGTGGGGAAGGTGGTGCGCGATTCAAATGAGGGTGTAACTGCGAGTGTTTGTATAGGATGGCGACTGAATTGCTGGTGCTGGTGCTGTTAATCGGGTGAGTCGGGTGTTATAATTTGAGGCGGAGGTTTTTCTCTTTGTGGATTCCATTTCGGAAGTCTTTGGATCTCTGATTTCTGCGGATGACGAAGCCCGCGCATATTCGGGCTTGGGGGTACGCCATTTACGCAACACCCCCACCACGTATGTTGCATTACGCGTCCATGTGTCGTGTATCTGCGACCTGGATACCTATGTCTGCCCTTAGGTCTTCCGGTTACAGGTATATAGTCCACGAATCATGTTTATCCTTTCCGTTATTATTCCCATCCGTTGCCGGTACATCATCACCTTGGACTTGTTACATTATACTCGGGTTATATATCGCCTACACATTCCTCGGACTTTTTATCTTCTGTCCCCTTATATTATCGACCCTCATTCCTTTGTTCATGTTCCTTCGTTGTTATCCATATCTGCTCGTTCAGGCTATTTGTATTTATACCTTTATCCCTATTCGTTTCTGATACCTTATCGTTTTAACTGTAGGCGCGCCTCCCCCATCCTTTCACCTTGCCATGTTGTGTACCCTCGCGTCCTATGTTTGTTGGCCATCGGTTTTGAATATAAAGCCGCCCTTCAGGCTCATTTGCTTTGTCTCCGGTGATTGACTAATCTCGTAGGGTATGCCTTGAGCTCGAGTAGGAGGTGGGTAGGTTTCTGAGTGTTGTAGACCGAGAAAATGGAGAATTATAAAGGCGATAAGATTCATGAAAGAACTAAGTGAGTTCAGGGTATCGGCGGGCTACCCCCAATATCTAGACCCAGCTTTGAGCATAATTACATTAATGTATTTCCTCTACTGTCTCTCCATCGATAAACTTTGGAACGCACGGCAGAGATCCCGCTCTGCAACAGCCTTCTCCTTGTTCGACGTAGCCATTGGAAGGAGGCTCCCTAGCATTTGCCGAAGTCTGGGACGGGTACATTTTCGTGAGACGGCCATCCTATGATAGGTCATTTCCTTACTCTAGATCCTGCCAGAACACGAGCTGTAGATGTGTTGGTTGGATAACTTTTGCTAAGGGCACCGAACAGGAAGGGGTTTCGGGAGAAGTGAACAAGCCTGCTTGTTCTAATATCTCGGCGCATAGATATTCAATGACTCCACTGGTAAATGCTGCGCCGTAGTCAGCCTCGGTCGCCATGACAAAGTGGAGATACGATAATCACCCGCCGCATCGTCCGTTATGAAGAACCGGTCCTTGGTCCTTTTCCGGAGGTGGTGCTGTAGCTCTCCAACGGGAAATTTCATCCCTACCTCAAGCCCTCTAGAAGTGAGATACTTCCGCCTCTTTTCAGAATACCGAAATGGCTTGCTAGAAGGAAGGAAGACGCCATGTGTGAATTAACCGTGGGTGATAAGAAAAGAGGGAGACGATACTACGGTGGTCGCGCGATATGGGCGATGGCACCCTGTCATATACGGTGAGCAGGTTATTTGACGAAGGTGAGAGATGTATTCAATACCATCGTGTGCTGAAAATGGCGGGAGGAAGGAGAGAAAGTGAGGAGAGAGGGGCTGCGGACATGGTATTTAATGGAGTATTAGAAGCTCATTAGCACGTGTACGCGACGCGTCTATGCCGACCACGTGAGGGGGTTGCATGGCCGAAAGGGGCAAGTAGTGATAGCTCATTCTTCTTGAATCTTCTGAATCATCTCATCCAAGGCACGAGGCAGCCTGCAATAAGCCATCGACAGCGATAAACACGCCCCTTAGGCTCTCAATTAGTGCATTTGTATACCTTCCACCACGCACATCTCACCTCACCGGACCCTGCGACAACGAACACTCCCTCTAGACACACGCACACACACTCGTTTACTCCGCGCACCGTCACTCCTTTTAAAAGTCATGGCTTCCATCACACGCAGACCTATCGCTCCCCCCATGCCCAGCATAACCGCTGCTACACAAAACCCTTTACAACCCTCGAGCGACCAGGTAAGGTTGTATGCCCTTGGCACCGCTATCTCAAACCCTGCTTATTCAATTCAACTACCATTCTTCTCTCCATGCTGTACGCAGGTGGTGGTACTATATGTGGTGCGACACCTGTAAACTGCTTGCTGGTCTGGTGGCCCCGTTAATCTTTTGAGTCCCCTAGATTGTCGCCATGGCCGTAATAATATTTGGGTTCTGGAACGTGCCTATCGTTCGGAACCTCATCAACCCTTTGAAACTGTTTACAATTGGTTGGCATGAACTATGCCATATTATAGTGGTACGTTGCTTCCTTTCAGTTGACCTGATTCTCTGATCCGCTTTAGGCTATCTTAACAGGCGGACGAATACTGAAGATTACGATAGACCCACACGTTGGAGGAGCAACTATTGTTGAGGGGGGAATCCCAACACTGATACTTTCAGCGGGCTACATTGGCTCAACACTGTTTGGTGGTGTGTTTATATTAGCAGGATGGACAACGCTTGTAGCGAAGATCATGAGTTTTGTGCTGGGTGTTGGTCTCCTTATGCCGCTGGCGCTCGTGCGCGACAAGTTGTATGTGAGCATCCCTAGATTTGTACATTTGCTGATCAAGCTCTACAGGACGATTGTACTGACGTTTTTGTATGAGGGGTTGCTGATTGGATTTTGGTTTATCGACCATGCGTGCGTAGAGCTTCCTAATCGTCACGATTCATACTTTCTTGGTACTTACCAAGATGCAGGCAGGCTCTGCGCTGGTACTGCCTATTCATCGGCGTCATGAAGTACGTTCCTGACTTGATCTTTTGCATCCTGAAGCTAACTTCCAGGCAGCATCCTCTTCGTCATTTGTACGCCAAGTTGCTTGAATTTAACGCCACATACCTCATGATTTTTCCTTTCAGGGGATGTGGCGGATGACCGCTTCTTCCACAAAACCAATGACTCAGACGCCGCCCAATTTGCAATCTTGTACCCCAAGATCCCAACACATGGTGCGCCCAAAGGAACCTTCTTTGGCAGAATGCTCACCGCGATTGGATTCCAGTTTGGGCAACGTTCTGGATCCTTTTCCAATTCGGGGGGCTCGCTGGTTTTGCGCTGTTGGGTATTTATGCTTTCAAGGTGCGTGTCTTTGTATAGTTGTTAAGCGGACGTCCAAAGCTGGCTTCTACAGATGACCCAGGAGGAAATGAACGCGCAAGCAGGTTGGTGATTCCACCATGATGTCATGAAGATAGCCCTGACAGTGTTACTGCAGCAACCTTCCTTCCAACCCGGTGAAATCACCTTTGTTTGATATACGTCAAAATGTTTTCTTGTCTGAATTGCAAATTTCCTTGGACTTATTCATTTGTACGACCCGCTACATGTCCACAGCATACCATACCGTCAGCCTGTTCATACTAACTTATACCATGTCGTGTATCGCTATTGTCAATGCTGGACGATGAACAGATTTACAGTGTCCTTATTATATTATTATGAATACATAGGCAAAAGGTGATCTCGGAAGTAAACCAAGTGTCCTCACCGGCCACTATTGACGACACCCAACGAAAGCACGATCAGTGAAGTGAACCAGAGGTTCAAGATTTGGTCGAAAGGAAACGTTATGCATGAAACAAGATGAGCAGAGTTAGTCCAAATCTATGAAAATACCAAACTATTTTCGAGCTGCTCGCCGTATAAGACCTGCCAAGAGAAGAGTACCCAATGCTGCCACACCACCCGCGAGTGCCATGCCGATGTAGCCCTCTACCCAAAGTTGTCAAGAGATGAGTTGTGGTAAAGGGTATAAAAGTTTCGACGCACCCTTCGTCACCTGCTTGTCAATCAGCTGTGACAATGACTGCGCCTGGAGATTCGTAGGTTCTTTCTCGAGCAACAGAGCTGTGAGGGTTCAAGTTAAGCAGCCCGACCACTGGTAGGCGGAACACAACCGACCATTAAAGCGTTTAGCCTCTTCATAGTTGCCCATCTTGTAGTATCCGAGCGCCAGATAGTAGAGACACTCTCGTCGCCGTGTGGGCTCTGCCCTGTAGATCTCTTGAGGGGAAAGCGATGATGTCAGAGGACAAAGAGGCAGAGAGCTGGGAGACTTGCCTTGAAGTAACCGCACGCCCTCCACTTGGTGATCATGCATTGGGCTCTTCACGAGACCCCAGGCATAATTGAATTTTGTCTGGATGGTGACGTGCGCTTGGGAGAGCTCCTTCTGGTACTGGAGGCGGAGGACCTGGAGGAGGTGCGTCGGGGAGATTGGGAGGAAGATAGGTTGTATGAAATACCTCGAGCTCGTCGTATGAAAGGGAGACCTGTGCGTCTGCTGCGTAGGGGAGTTCTGTGGACATTGTGGGTTGGAGGAGAGAAAGAGCGGGAATGGGGTGCGGAGTTTAAAAACACTCTTGTGCCTCAACCACCTTGACCAAATCTTCCTCTCACAGTCCATGGGCGGAGACGACTACGGTAAGCACTTCTTCCCTTCTGCCTCCTATTTCCGTGTCCCTGGTCGCTCATGGGTCCTATGCGGATCACAGAGAGGCCTCTTTCTCCATCCTATACGGCTCCTTTATCCCCATTCCCACTTCTTTTCTAGCTAGCAGCAGTATAATGCATTGGATATAGAATCCCTCTCGTTCCAGCGCTGGCCCCGTCCGACACTCTCCTCATAACTTTTACCCCAGCCACTGCCCCCAGTCCATTGTTTACTTACGCATTTTCTCCCCATTTCTCCTCATTTCTACAGCAGAGCGCGGGTACCGCGAAGAAAGGCATCGTTCCTCAAGGCACGATGACAGGGACCGTGACGGCCACAGAGACAGAGACCGCGAACGCGATCGTTACAGCCGGAGAGACGATGAGAGGCGTGACCGTGATCGCTATGGACGTGGCAGGGACGATGAGTATGGCGGTGGGCGACACGGCTCCCGTTATGACGATGACCGTCGCCACCGCAGAGATGACAGAGATGGGCGTATGCGAGAAGACCGTGGCGAAAGGCGTGGTGGACGAGGGCGAGGACGAGAAAGCCAGGAGAGACGCTCTCCGACTCCAGAGGGTTGTGTCCCTCTCTCTCAAAGAAAGCGAAAGGCTTCAGGGTGGGACGTTCATGCTCCCGGCTATGAGCAATATACAGCAATGCAAGCAAAACAAACTGGTACGCTCTACCCTACAGCGACCATTGCCCACTTGTCATGCTTACTCTTTTTAGGTCTATTTAACCTTCCTGGCGCTAACCGTACACAGATACCACCGATCCTGAGCATTCCAGGCCTACCTCCGCCAATGCCTGTCCAGAGCTTCGGAATGGGTATCGGCGGTAACCCTAATTTGTCCCGCCAATCTCGGCGCCTTTACATTGGGAGCATCACCCAAGAAGTCAACGAACAAAATCTTGCTGATTTCTTCAATGCGAAGATGGCCGAGATGAATATTGGTACTGGTGCCTCTGGAAACCCTGTCCTTGCCGTGCAGTGTAACTACGAGAAAAACTATGCATTTGTGGAGGTCAGTCATCTAAAACTTGGATATTAGAAAATATTGCTGACCTTGACTTCCAGTTCCGTAGCGCAGAAGACGCCACTGCAGCAATGGCTTTCGATGGAATTATCTTCATCAATGGTCCTCTCAAGATCCGCAGACCCAAAGACTACGGTGGCGACAGCGTGTCGTCTCCTGGTGTCCACGTACCTGGTGTCGTTTCGACGAACGTGCCAGACTCGATCAACAAGATCTTCGTCGGCGGTCTTCCCACATATCTCAACGAAGAGCAGGTTATGGAGCTGTTGAAGAGCTTTGGCGAACTCAAAGCGTTCAACCTTGTACGTGAGAACGGAACAGGCACTTCCAAGGTACAGGTCACTGCGGATCTACCACATTATACACGCTCATAAGACTTGTCTAGGGATTCGCCTTCTTCGAGTATGTCGACCCAGCGGTGACTGATGTTGCCATTCAAAGTCTGAACGGCATGGAACTTGGCGATCGGTACCTTGTCGTTCAGCGTGCTTCCGTTGGAGCAAAGCCTGGCACTCCCGGCATGATTCCCAACTTGCCATACGATCAATTCCCTGAGATACCCCGGCCAATTATGCCTGCCGGCAAGGATGCTTCTGCGGCCGATGCTCGTATCCTGTTGATGCTGAACATGGTGACCCCAGAAGATCTGGTTGATGACGAGGAATATGGTGACCTATATGAAGACGTGAAGGAGGAGTGTTCGAAGTACGGGGACCTTGAAGACCTCCGCATCCCTCGCCCCGTCAAGAAAGACAAGTCCGGAAGCATGTCTGCTCAGGATGCTCAGCGTATTGACGAGGCTGCGGGTGTCGGCCGGGTATACGTCAAATATAAAGACTCGAAATCCGCGTCTGTCGCACTCAACTCTCTTGCTGGAAGATCATTTGCTGGCCGATCTATCATAGCGACCCTTTTGGCAGACGACAGTCAGACGACACCTCCCCTCAACCTCATTTTCGCCCCGCAGCCCGATGCTCCTCCTCCATTGCCCTCTTCGTAATCGAGTAGCCTGGTGTTCATTTTTGTTGTCTGTAGGCATAGCCCTAGTTGTTTGTGTATTTCCGTGGTAATATACTCCAATGATTGCACAGCCACCGGCATTTACACGCTTACTTGCATACCGGAATGTGATTTTATGTCCCAGCCGTCGTGATTCAACCATTCACATCTTCTCACATTTCATCCGTGTCGCCCACATCCCATTTCCTCAATGTGGCCCTTCTCATCCTCGTACTTAACCGTCGTTCAGCACAAGCGCGACCAACGCGCTCGCGCTTTGGAGGCCGCACCTTCGATCATTACCCAAGAACAGCAACAATGCATTAAAGCTACAGGTAAACTCTAAATGAAAATCGGACGTTGACAAAGTCGTTCATGTCTCCGACTCTGCGCTTTAGCTACCGAAATCGTCTCACGCATCAAGAGTGGGGAGTGGACAGCCTCACAAGTTCTGGAGGCCTATATTGCGCGTGCCAAGATAGCCCAAGAACACACCAACTGTCTCACTGAAGGTGTGTCATGATGTTAATCAAGATTTTTTAACGGCGAACCCACGTATCATCACCTCTTAGTCATGTTCGACTGGGCGAGAGAACGGGCAAAGGCGCTGGATACCGAGTTTGCATCAACAGGAAGACTCAAAGGACCGCTTCACGGTGTCCCGGTATATCATACTCCCATTCCCATTTCTTCTACGTCAAACTCACGCCTAACTATCGGCATGGGTGTAGATGAGTATTAAAGAACAATGTACGCATGCTTTCTCCAACCACCACCTCAAATCGTGGGTTCTTTATTCCCAGTTAACCTTGAATCACTGATAGTTGAAATCACCGGGTTCGACACCTCCGTAGGATTCACCCGCTGGGCTAACAACCCTGCGAAAACGAACGCGGACGTAAGTGTCTACATGTCTATCTCTTCATTAACCCCGCCATGCCCATAACCGACGAACCAAACATAGATTGTCGATATCTTGCTCGAAGCTGGCGCAGTCCCATTCACTAAGACGAATATCCCGCAAACTATGTTCGCGTTCGAATGTTCGAATCCACTCTGGGGTCGTACGACGAATCCATATAATGGCGAATACACTTGTGGTGGAAGCTCCGGTGGCGAAGGAGCACTTATTGCCATGGATGGTTCTCCCCTCGGCATTGGCACGGACATCGGCGGTAGTTTGCGCATTCCAGCGGCATACTGTGGGATCTATTCATTAAAACCAGGTACCCAGAGGGTCACCTATGGAGGGGCTAAAGGTGCCTACGACGATCGTCTCACCAAGTCTCCTTCCTGAATCGTTACTCCTTTAGGACCCAATCCTGGTTTCGAAGGTATAAAAAGTGTTGCTGGACCCATGGCTCGGTGAGTACTCTTGACTCGAACTAGTATTTCGACGTTAGCAGAGCTCGTCTGGCTACGTTTTAGTTCAGTTCAGGATCTCGAACTTGCAGCGCGCACGATATTTGGAGTGCAAGGCAGGAACCACGAAATAGCCCCAATTCCATTCCGTGAAGTCGTTCTTTCATCAAAGCCCAAATTCGGGTACTACACTTCAGGTATGACGAAGTTGTATGATACATTGTCAAATTACTCAACCTCATTTCACATAGACAACTTCGTCAAGGCGTCTCCTGCCTGCAAGCGTGCCGTATTGGAAACAGTCAGTGCCTTACAAAAGCAAGGTTACGAATGCATCGAGATTGAGGTTCCCAGTGGTAAGACCCCGTCCAATTTGGTATGTGTTGGATCATTCATTTCCGGACATTCGACAGCCGCGAAGGCATTTGGCATTTTTGCTGGGATTTCGTCGTCTGACGGATATCGCACAATGCTAAGCCATATCGGACCCGACCCAATGGTAGGTTACATATCCAGCGCCAAACGTGACTAGAAAATAACACGGAATATCAGGAACCCGCCATTCGCCTTGTTAGCATCACCCCCAAATTACCCCGTAAGCTCACAAATCCCTGGGTAGTTGTATGACCACCTGATCGCTTACTTTTCATATCAGGTTTCCTTCGTAGACTTGTAGCTTGGTTTGTGGGGCACGCATACGGTGACAAGTTATTCGCCGATGCCATGATGGTTGTCCGACCGAAGCCGATGCATGAGTACAACCAGATTGTGGCTCAGCGGGATGAATTTACCCGCAACTTCTACAAGGAGGTACGTTCGCACATCCCTTGGGCAACAGACCAAAATACATACTTCTTTGTAGGTTTGGAAAAAATATGGTATCGATAGCATCATCGCCCCTGTCCAAGCAGTTCCTCAACTTCCCCATGGGTATGCAACCGACCTTATCCTTAAGTGGCTCTGATTCACATTGATGAGGGTTTTCTAGAGGATGCAACAACTTCCTCGCCATAGCAGGGAGCACCACATATTACAATCTTATCGACCACCCAGTCGGTGTCCTCCCAGTAACTCGCGTCGACGCCGCGAAAGACCAAGTAACCGAAGATTGGTGGAAAGAACCTGGACATGGCTCGAAGTTGCTGGAAACTGGGTTGTTTAAGGACAAGAGGGCTCTATACCAACCTGAGCATATCAATGGTATGCCGGTTGCTGTCCAAGTTGTTGGTAAACGTTGGGAGGACGAGAAAGTTTTGGCCATGATGAAGGTGATCGATGAGGCCCTTGGGAAGGATCGAAGTTTTGGCCCAGGTGCTTGGGACGAATTTTCTAAGCAGAAGCAGTGACCAGAGACCGGGATGTTTTAAGACCATTTTGTTTATGTCCTTGGCGCACTTTTCTCCCATAGGTACTATTTGCCTTTTATTTGGGATATGATAACACCCCAGTGAAGTTATCCTGCCGGTTCTTCCCAGTAATCTCTGTTAAACACGAGGGAAAATATTTATTGGATGTTTCTTTACGATTGCTTGAGATCACAGCAAGCCGTGTCATCTTCACTATAAGCCAATCCCGAACATGGCAGATCTGAGTTGAAACCAATGCCTCCTCGCCACTGGACTGCGCGGTGCTCAACAGCATAACTGGCATACACTTTAAATCACGTAGTGAGATGTATGGTCAAAGCGCAGGGGAATGGCCAGAATGGCGACTCCAACCGTCAAAAACCCCAAGGCCTCCACGAAAAGCTTCCAACCCGTGCAACCCCGAAACACCTCATACCCAGTCCTGGCCGAACCCGATTAAACCTGCCAAGATTCGTTTAGAGCAACAGTACCACCAGATCTCTTATTTCGTCGGACGCCCCGCACGGCGGTCATCCTTTCTCTGTTGAATCTGTGATGGACCACTGTCTCAGCAAATAATCATATTCAAGATGTACATACACACCCAAGCCTTTTTGCAATCCCTGTACGCCTGGAAATAGTCTAGACATGCGTCCCTGTCATAATTATTGCGATTGAGACAATCCATGGAAGCCTTCGACGCTTCGTAACAAGGACTATCGAGCCAATTGAGGCACCCTCAAGCCCGGTAGTAAGGATGGACGCACTCAATAAACCGGGATGTTACATGTCTTCCCTGCGAACAAACGAGCAGACAAATAATCAAGATGCAAAACGTTTCACTGTGGTAAGTTACTGGGCGCGTACTGAGAACTGTTCACGGTAGTTGAGAGGTTTGAGGCCTGCCTCGGGAGGCGGTAGGCTATCATTCTTCTTATCAGTCGGAGTGGCATTGTTTGCGTCTGAGGACATGTTGGTGAGGTGAGAAGGCCGAGTAGTGAACGTGAACGTTGAACTAGGAACCTGGGATGACAAGGAATAGAAGGACAGTGCCATTTCTCACGGTAACGACCCGTCTACCACGTCCTAGTAATACTGTACATTATGTATAGGAATACAAAATATTCAAACATAACCTTCGATCATAAGTCAGTAAACTTGCCTAAGAGAAAGACAGGAAGACTGTCCACGGGTGTTTAACCCTATTAGCAGTGAAGTCACCGTTCCAATGCAAAAATACAAAATCATTACTAAGGTGCACCAAGGAGTACTGTGGGGCAAGCAGGTAATCCATAGATACATATGGGAAGGAGCAGGAAGACGAAAAGCGTACACTTACCAGGAAAATTCAGCGAGCCACTCCGAACGTGTTAATCGAGCCGAAGTTGATAGACGTGCAGCTTCCCACCCGCAAGACGAAGAATGTTGGGACGCGATGACATTGTCACCTCCGAGAGTGGATGATACACAAATGGTTTGAAGTTGTGGCCAAATGCTTGCCAGTTGCAAAGCATAGGTGAATTCATGGACGAGGAATTCATTGACTTGAATTAACGCCAGGTGATCGAGCTCCGGAAAGAGGCGAAAGAGGTAATGAAATGCATCAACACTGAGCTTTGTGGAACCTCCTAGGAGAACCAGAGAACGGATAGATGCATAGTTCTCCCGAAGGATGGTGGGAATAAAAGGACTCGGAAGATCTCGTGTAGTAAGATCCACGAGGGTGATTTCGTATAACGAAGGGGCCGATATTGAGAGAAGTGGAATCGCCAACGGCACACGTTGCTCCGCGAGATACAAAGAACGAAGAGAAGGAATCTGAATGAGTTCCTTCCGGAGCTGGATGGGCCAATCCGCTACGACGTTTCCACGTAAACCAAGATACTCCAGGTGGGGCATTCTACCCACGGCATCCCGAAAATCCGCCAACGAGATAGCTTGATCTGTCGATAGTTCAAGACGCTTGAGTGTCCGGAGAGCACTTGAAATGAATGGGCGGAGGGGTACGCCTTTGAGGGATAGCGCTTCCAGGTTTAGTACCCCCTTTCCAAGGACCTGGGCGCCGCTGTTATTTGATACATCTGTCCAGAGTAACAAGCGCTCGAGCATGGGAGTGTAGGCCTGAGCTAAGTCGTGGACAACATCAGGCGCATTTACACTGTCAAATTGCAAGGAGAGATGCCGCCAGCGGGTGGCTGTCCTAAATACAATATTCCAGATGGTTGAACGGCGTCCTGTTTGTCGTCGTGTTTCCTCTGGTAATCTTGGGGCGCGTCCCATAAGTCTGAGGTCACAGTCAAGGACTAGAGGAGTGTCTCGTGAACGTTCGAAGTAGAGGGAGATAATAGGTATCGGGGTATTTAGTGAGATGGAAAAGTGATTCCATAAGCGAGCGAATCCGAGGCCCGCGTGTCTCCAGTGACTGCAGACTTGCGTGAGCCTTAGACTGGAATAAGGGCGCTGATCGAGACTCTGGTATAGATCGAAAATGTGGTAGAGAATGTCGATAGGCAGGTTGGAGAGAGAATAGTAGCCCTTCTCCGAAGTCGACATGGTTCTGTCAGAAGAATATCATTACCATAGGGCAAGCACACAAGGAAGCGAGTCCACATACCAGTATGTTGTAAGGAGACGATACTGACCAGGATTCTACGGGAATGAATGGCAAGGAAGGGTTGGATGCACTCTGGTCATCCTGCGGCTTATAGGACGAGCACGCCGGCAACCTGGGTCATTACGTGGACGAGTCGAAACTCGAAGGCTTGAAGAGCAGCTGGGTACGTTCCGAACGGAGGAAGAATGAGGCAAGATGCTCCGAGTGTCAACTGATCGCTGCCTTCGGTTATCAGCTCCGTCTTGCCTTGTGTTTCCCTAACTGCTCCATGACGGTCCAAGGCATCAGACCCGGAGTCAGCAGTGTCCAGCCGCTGTTGGAGGTGTGAGGTTTGTTGTGGCCCTGTGAGAGTAGTTGGCTGTGATGGGATGTTGCTGCGGGTTTGTGACAAGTGCTGTGTCAATACCAACGGGATTGCAGGCCGCAGTGTCAACGAGCGCTTCAGCAACAACTTTCTCTCACTCACCACCTCGTACCCTTTTCAAAACTCCACCCGCACACTACCCACATGAGCTTGGATCAGAATCTCTTTACGCTGCAATTGACCCCTCACAAAGACTATCCAGGCGTGATAGATCTCATTGACCCGTCTGGAACGGTGCACTATCGGAAACAGAGAGCAGCAGTATCAGAATACAAAATAGAGATTTACGGTGGGGTATTACTCTGACTCCAGACTATACGAGCGTACCTCAACTCGCCTACCATCAGACCCATTGTCTGAATCCCTTCTGATTACTGCAACCGGTCCATCCGCCACCAGCAAAGTCAAGATTCTGGAGCTTTGCAACCCCACCCAAGTCGTAGAACTCAAATATACCGGTACTATCTCATTCAGGTGGGGCTTCAAATGGGAAGAGTGAGTGATACAACACAGTCTGATAGCCCAATCAGAATCTTCACAACTCCTCATTAGACATGAATTCGAATGGAAGCGTGAAGAATGCTTCATGCTTCGCAAACCTGACCCACCCGTGCTTGTTGCCGTAACGAAAGAACCCAGTGGGAGGCTGAAGACCACAACTGTCCAGATTCTAGATTATAACCTCAACCGGTATGCATGCTTATCGTCCGAGTTCCAATTGCCAATTTCCCTGCTCCATCACCCTCAGATTCGATATCAACGATCGGAAGGGCCTGGAAATCGTCATTCTGACCTCCCTCCTGACTTTCTCGGATGCCAATGAATCTTACCACGCAGCTCCTGCCCTTCCTGCCAGCAGTACAAGAGCTGCACCAGCTAGTGATAACGCTAAGCCATCATTGTCAGAGGCACCACCCAAGCCACCACCCAAACCTGCTCCAAAGACCGGTATAGACAGGATCGCCGAATTACAGGCAATTAGGGGGGAGTACAATGAAGTCACTATTGAAGATGAGGGATCCGTCCAGGATTATGCACATTACTGTTCCAACTTGTTAAACGTATGTTCTGGCGTTTTTCCCGCTCCTCAAATTTGACATACCGAGTCCCTGCAGGACGATGCAATGCTCTTCATCACCGTCAAATCCGCGGAAGCTGTTCACGTACCGAAAGTTCTTCAGGTGGTAGAGGAAACCAAACGAATACGCCATAAAGCAGGTACGCGAATGGCTGTCTTAAAATCTTCAGCTTCGTTATTAACGTGAATTGGCAGGTATATCCGAGGAAGAGGAGCTGCACCAGTACGTCCTCTATGATACCAAACCCGAGAAGAAAGGTCCTCGACGGATCAACTTGGATGACGAAGACAAGAATAAGAATAAATACGTACCACCAAATAGTCTGACCATCCATTTGAGCAAGATACCAATGCCCGAACTCCAACCAAAAGCTCAGCCTAATGAGAGAGGGAAGGAGGAGAAGAAGAGTAAGGCAATACCCTTCCTTTAAATGACAAAATATCTGTCTTGAACCAATAGTCCCAGCGTCTTTTTCACCCGCACCCTCGCAGCCACGGACACACTCTCCACCTAAAGTCAAATCCAATAAACTCGCACGACCTCAAGGCTCTTCGCCTAACTCTCCTGACAACCACCATAACGGCCCGCATTCACTCAAACCTCCTCATCACTCCAAATCCCATTCACCTAAGCCAAGTTCCGTGACTCCTTCATCGAGCCCGAACGTGCCCCAATTCCCAGTGCCCTGGCAAGATGCAGGAGGGCATTATGGCCAACCGCGTTATCATGGCACTTTGAACAGCCAGTCTCGCCCCCTACATCCCGCTCCCGCCTCAGCAGGGCCACATTCAAGTAACAATCCTCCACCTTGGGCACAGCCCCATCCGGCCGGACAGACGCAGAGTAATCAACCCAAACCGAGCGTTGTCTCTAATCTGTTCGATCGGCTGCATCTTCGTTGAAACGGCAAGTGCTGCGCCTTGTATACTTCGCCGCCAGTTGGCTAATACCTCCCTTCGCGGGTAAAAATTAGGTGAATCTCACTGTTACGTCTCGTATTGACCTGTACACATATCAGTGTAAATTTCAAATATCTTAGACATGAAACATCCTTTTACCGCACAAGGACGGAGATGGGAACTGGGCACATACTCGCGAAGCAGAACAACTGAAGACAACTTTCGCAGTGACCATACACGATCTCCGCCTAAGTGATCGACTGATGCCAGTTGAGGGTTGTCATCTTCGCTTTTGCAGTCGGAAAGACATTTCGTTCCGAGGCGTCCCGACCATTATTTTCCATATATCAAAGTCAATGATGGACAACTTGTATAATGCTACGCATCTTTTACCCATCCTCTTTCTGATTGCCGTGGAAATATTTGAGTACCTGGCCTTTGCGACGGAATTGTCCAGGTTGGGAACCAGGCACCTGGTAGGTCAACTGGTATTTGCCAGTCGTACGAGCAATAATTCAGCTGCGTTGAGGAGAGGTTCTGGAGATAGATCGGAACTGTATACGCCACAGCTGGCTTGTCAGAGGGGATATAACTAAGCACCTAATCACATCAAGTCTAAGCAACCTCTTTGAATAAATTTCCCTTAGGTCTGGAGTGCGTCCATAATATTGCGGCAGCCATGGAAACTGATGAAAGAAGTACTTATTGCCATGATGAGGTGTTAGCACAGATAGCGAATAACAGGTGACGAGCGATACGGAATCATTCGGGTTGACTTGGAGTGGAGATGCTTAGTTAGAGTGAATATCAACTTGTCCATTGAGGATCGTATATAGTAGATGGACGCCATCATAGGGATTAGTAGGGTCTGGCTACGCCTCAAGCACCACGGTGTAGATACACAAGTTATACATATACGTCTCACAGATATCAATAAACGATATGAGTACATCAGATGGTATTTTCCGGCCCTCAAATATACCAAAGCCGGGCAAGCTGCCCTTTGCAGTCTGGCTTGTAAATCAGTTCAAGTTATCCCGTCTGCACATTTCGGAGGATAATTGTACAACTCATGCCATGCTCATCCCCACCAGCTTCGGCAGTTCGCAGTCCGAGGGTTAGTGTTCACGGCAGACATGATTATACTACAGCCCGCGGCAATTGACTACAGGCGTGGATACACTACAACCCATGGCGACCAACATGACTATCATCCACGAATCAACCTCGGGGATAGCGGATCTTGCTACTAAATATCACCTCAATGTGCCAGAACGCTGCTATTTCAGGTGCCTCGCTCGCTGGCGAAGAATTTTGGTGTTCCAACAAACAATGAAGTGATGGCGCCAGTCCTCTAATTGATCTGTCAGCCGAGAGGCTAGGATGTTTCTATCGCGAAAGTTGTTATTCTAGGACTCGGTGGTCAGCGCCTGCTCATCATAATCAGTCCCGGAGTACGTAATTATACGGCTTGGCCAGCAACCACGAACGTTGTGGCGGCTGTACCCCTAATCGACCCACAGTCAGGTTACGTTTCTCGTAGCAAAATTGGAGCGGTATCCGTATTAGCTTACGGCCCATGGTCATGTTTCGTCCTCTTATCCGCTGTCCGCGTGTGTCGGTTGTCTGTTTTTTCAGGGTTGAAGTTCACGTCCGGTCAAATACTGCACGAAGATCATAATCACAGCCACTATCATGTCACCGAGGTTATACATGATGACATCTCCGGAAAGATCAGAAAACTTCAAGAAGGCCACATGTCCTTGAGTTCTGGAAACAAAGGTGATCATGATTCGAAGTCGAGCAAGGCTGTTCATCGACTTGGTCATGTGTACCTCATGATGCATTAGGGAATTTCTCCAGGGTGGTTCACCGCATTGCAGTGTTGAGCTGGGAAACCTGTTGTTTTCAACCATCATAGTGATAGACATGTATTCTGAATATACCACTCCGGTTCTCAGCATCTGACCAAGTACGAGGTAACCTTGATGACCCCTCAAGGGTATCCCACATAACATACGCAACCATCCAGACATCATCAATCTCAACAAGTTTTTTCTGGTTGGGAATCGTACGACGGTATTTTCGTCCTCCTTCACTTCGGGGTCCTGGCAGGGGGTTCTAAGAATTGGTGGCTTGGCTAGACAACTCCATTAATACGATCACACCTTCTCGATATAGCCTTACAGGAATACGAATCAGCAATTGCTTACTGGGTAATGATTAAGGAGGGACAAACGTAGGTTTCCAGCGGAACCATGATTGCCATGTCTAGAAGCATTCGCCTCCCGACATCCCAAAGCGCGGCGGACTTCCGAATTCCACCTATAAGCACTCGATGAAACCCCAAAGTATTATGTAGAAGAGAGGATATTCGACTATGTTTCCGGCAGGTCGGCACCCTTGCGATTCAATGGGGAAGGGGGTGGCCGTGCAAGACCTTTTTCCCAGAGCCGGAGTCCGGTAAGGAGCCCCGGATCCCAGAGAACCTGGCTACAACATGTCAGGAGGAGAGCAGGTGGTAAAGGCCCTGGCCCAACTTCTCTTGCCCTGAATCCCATCCTCCCATATGATCAATGCTCAAAGGTTAAAAGTCATACATCCTCAAAAGTCAATCCAACGCAGCTCCTGGGAATCTTCCCACTCCATTACATTATTATCGTAATCGAATTTCAATACAATTCTCCTCCGTTGCTGGTGAACCTGAGTTCTCCTTAACCGAAGCCCGAGGGTCGACAAAATGACTCACGGAAAAGGTTCGTGGCTTCCTCCGCTTATTCGCACGGGACAATTATCAAAGTCAGTGGTTCGGCAAAAGGATATAAACCCACAAGAATAAACATAAGACAAAAAAGACAAAGTCTCTATGACGACAACGTAACTCATACACGAGTGCTTATTGTATACTTACATGCATCGAAGTATGCGCTTGACACTCCCAGGATCGTACTCTGTCAGAATGCGGAATCCGAGAACATTCGGCGGCAGAGTAGCCGATTTCAATCTACACGCTACTGGCCGTCGTACTACTAAGAAGACATCCCAT
Source organism: Podaxis mareebaensis (assembly GCA_018524725.1). NCBI lineage: Eukaryota > Fungi > Basidiomycota > Agaricomycetes > Agaricales > Agaricaceae > Podaxis > Podaxis mareebaensis. The sequence continues at coordinate 208,802 of JAEUWP010000138.1, read as the reverse complement.
CACAGGCAGTATATTTATTCATGCGCACGAACTTGTGCCTCACAAGTCAAAACTGTCATGCCAGAAGTCCCATGATTGAACGGATTCAAGGGAGCATTGTTGAACGCCGATTCATGGCTAGTTCTCGAAGCCGGGGATTCTTATTCGGGAATTGACCAACGGGAATTATGGAATTGTTGACTGAGTAACAACCACTACGAGAATGGATTGATGGACCGAACAGCTACTGTCGTACGTGTAAAAAAATGCGGCGTGGTATACAGAGTGCGTGTGAAAGATGGTTCATGAAATGAGTAGAGAGCGACTGGGTGAAGTGAAGCGAACATTATAATAGTATAGGCATAATGGGCTGTAGGAGGATGTGCGAATGCAAGGCGAAACCAGGTCGATACAAACGTGAGGGCATGGAGATGGGGAAGCAGAAAGAGATGCAGCGCCAGGCGTATGAAGAATTTATGAGACGTTTGCAACCTCAATAAAACTCCTCCAATTCCAGCTCGAGGGTCCAGAATCATCATCGTTGTCGTTGTAGAGATCGATGAAGCTCTTGAGGGGAAACCATTCACTGGCCTTACCCGATTTATGCTTGATCCTCCTCTGTGAGGCCTTTCGCCCTCCGAATTTCGAGGCACCGTCGCCGCTGGAAGGGCGAGGCACACGTGAAGGCGGAAAGGAAAGGGTGGTGGGCGATGGCGGGAGAACGATGTCCTCTGGTTCGAAGGAAGGGTTAAAGAGTTGGACGACATCGTCCTCGTGGTCAGATTTTGGGTCAATGTCTTCTTCTCCATCGTCCTCGTCATCGCTCATGCTCATAAAATTTTTGAGATCCAGGCGAGGACGAGGCGGTGGTGGTGGCACGACAGGCTTCTGACGACCCTCGAGAAGGGCGAGGGCAGCTGCTCGATTGCGCAGACGAGTGCGGGTGGATACAGTCGAGGACTGTCTCGTGGGCGGACGAAGTGAGGGTGGTTTTGATGATGCAACAGAAAGCTTTTTGGGGGAGAGAGACTTGCGCCGAGGTGATGCGGAAAGATCAAGAGTCAAGGAGGGAAGGGGAGGAAGTGAAGGGAGGCGGGGAGGAGTGGTAGGAATGGGAGAGCGATTTGAGGGAGCCGGAGGTGGTGGCAGAGTCATGGAAGGGGCTGGTTTTGGCGAAGGCATGGATCGCAACGAATCACGGGAGGGGACCTCAGGAATGCAACTACAGGGCAAAATGAGTCGTGTTTATAGGAGGGAAGAGGATAGAACATACTGGACTTTGGGCCTTGGCCTATTTGAGGAACGAGCGGTATATTTTGAGGAAGGCTTGCGCTTAAGACTGAGGGAGCGCGTGGATTGCGTCTCTGCGAGGTCGAGGGAGAGGAAAGAGCGATAATGGTCATCGTCGTTGAAGACGATGTCAAAGAAGATGGCAGACCGATCGTCTGATGGGAAAACATCGCTGGAGGCCGAGATGGGCTCTGAGAGGAGGCCTGAGGTGAAGAAGGGGGAGTAGGGGGAGTGAGCACGGAACATCTGGACTGGCAAGGAGGAGGGCGTGCAATTGGGCGTGTTATATAGTCTCATTTCCCTTATATCCTCCTCCGGCCACAATTGGCTAGTCCACCGACTCTCCCAGGACCCCAGGTAGCTAGATCCATCTCAGATCTACCTTCCTCTTTCTCCCCCGATCTTTTCCCCCTCATCTCCGCTCCCTTCATTGTCGCTCACGAACAATGCTGGCTCTTGGACCCACTCCCACTAACTTTCTTCCATCCAAAAAATTCCTCCAATTAGAACAAGGTCAGGTTCTCTAGGGCTGCCACATTTTCGTGCACTACACTGTGATCACATCGTGTCCGTTATTTCCTGACATCGGGAAGGCTGGGAGCGCGCGCAGTCAGCTTGTGACATGAGTATTGTCCACAACATGAGGCATCACCCCCCATCCATGAGGCCAACTCCGAAAGGTTGCTAGGCATTAGCTGGCAACCCGCCAACGGACCCAAATCCATCTCCAAGCCCACCAGGCCTTCCCCACGCGATCGACTTTGATGACCTCATCTTGATCCTGAGCGGGAATGCTGAACACCCGTCGTCATTTCTTTCGTACAAGTGCCCGCACCTGCCCAGACAAGGTCCCGACGTTTTCCCCATTTGCCCTCCCCGAATTTCTATATCTGGTTAATTGCGCGCCACCGGGCGTCATTTTCGCGTCACCCATTACCTTTCCATTTATTCTGTGATCGGGATATTGGACACCCGGTCAAGAGCGTCTAAGCTACATTCTTCCCCTCGTAACGGCAAAGAGCATTATTCGATTCTTGGTTCTGTCCACTGAAGAACCGCTACTCGCCTTGATCTACCTCTGACTTTTCCACCATTGTCGTTTACATTCTGGTCATTTTATTCCCCACGGAGAACAGACAATCTTCAAACTCAAGCGAGCGATGTGTTCACTGCTGTTTCCATGTCTACTTGGAGTATATCTAGCAAATCTTGGCCGGACGTTGATTGAAACCTGAACGTGGATGGCCTTCCAGCATCAGCAACTTCACAAATACCGTGTCTCATTTCAGGTAGGAGTACGTAGGACCATATCCTCTCCATTCCCGATCCAAAAACTCGATGACTGGTGCCACCGAGCGTAATGACGAGAAATATGACCCCTCGCCAATATGCAGCTCCTTCTGCGCCATCTTGAACATCTACGCCATTTATCAACATCATAGATCCTATGCCACTTCTTGCTTTCCTCTTAATCACTACCATGCAAGTAGACCGTGATCTATGCTGCTCAGGTTACAAAGATGAGCCTTTCATGGCTCTTGGGACGCCAAAGTCTATTCTCCTCCACGCTTGTCCAAGCCATCACATATTCAAGCCAGCCCGAGAGATCTACCATGGAAACAAAACATTTGTCTTTAAACCAGGGAACCCCTTTTCGACGAGCTCCGCAGGGTTTATCTCAGATTCCTGGTACCCCTTCGACCGCGTTGCGCTATTGTGCTTCCGAAAGGGAGACATCACAAGCCGATAGATCAAGTAATACCGAGCGTAACGCTCGAAGGCGTTCATGCTCAGTTGAACCTGCATGTCGCCATGGATGTCACTCTACTTCCGTTATACCACCTATCAGGTTGCTCATGCCAATCGGATCGTGAATTTCCGAACGTTACACGACACGGTGGGATCGGGTCCGCCATATCCACGTATATCACTAGTCGCTTTTACGATCAACAGAAGGCGTAATTCTGAAATCTTCCGAAAGCTGGCAGCATTGTTCCGACCACCTTATACTTGGTTATGAATTTGGAGGCGCAGGAGATCACAAGTCCAGGGGACAAGGCCTTCTTCTCTCTATTCAGTTTCGGGTTATGGTTACTAGTTATCTGAGGTTATGCCTCGCGAACACGCGGGCGTGTTTACACAACCAGTTCCCTTCCCACAGCGCCCACTAACAATCCAGCGAATTCGTCGGCCGTTTCAAGTAGCAGTTAAACTATGCATTCGCTAGGAATGTAATTCCGCACAAGTAGCGCCCCATTTGCTTGTCGGACTTTCAGCGTGAAATCACCCTCAACGTTAGATCCCCGTGTGAATTTCGAGTTGCTGAATCACCCCTCACGCCCGACATCCACCCCAAGAAATAATCATGGTCAGACGGTTTCAACAACTAAATCTGCATGCGCTCTTCCCGGAAATTGGTGGCTTGGGCTCAGATCTAACTTATTGGACATGTTGTATCGTTCACGTTATTTTATGTCATCCTATATCCTTCATTGCGCCTATATAGCTCATATCCTCAGGCACTAAGAGTAGCGGACGATTTGCAGTACGTTCGTAAAATGCCCAGAATCAATCTGAACCCTAGCAACAGAACCTGTCATTCCCTGCGCTAATAGTCAACCAAGGCATTACACTGGACGTATAAATGAGCATGGATCGGTTTGTACTGCATTAACCTCAAATTTGGTAGACTGTTGAGAAGTATAGGTTTGAAGTCGATGCGATAGGGTCGCCCCGGTGCAGCAAGTGTGACATGACATGACGCGACGCGCTTATTCAGGGACGCCCATGTACTAAGAAAAGACCATTGATGCGCTCTCGACGGGAGTCCAACATTTTCACAGCCTTTTTTAGTGTTAGGATGGTTCAGGCGAACGTTCACTGTCCCAAAACGGACGTTCGGTATCGGTGAGTAGTAAAGTATACGGGCATCAATAAGTCATCACCCGTGACCACGGTCTTTATACGATAACCTAACCCAATGACTCTAACACCCAAACATGGTAGCCTTCGGTGTCCAATAGACTTCTGTCCGGCCCTCACATGGTATTCCTGGATCCTGTCACAGAAGCGTACATGGGCTGTTGCACAGACGACATATGAAATGGAAGACTTGGATGTAGTCGGGGCAATAAAGCCTGATAGAGTCCCACAATCGTTGGCTCCCGCTCGTGGCTAGTGGTGCCAAAGGGGTCCCACTGGGTCCTAACGGCTTTCGTACTTGACGTGGACGATTATGTCCAAGTTGCGTCGTGCCGCCCTCGCTTATTGTGTGCGTGTATACCGTAATGCATCTCGTGTAATTGTTTCCTCGATTCCTTGTCCCACTTTGCATCAACCCGACCTTGCTCGACGTCCGGGAACGGCCAAGATGGGCTAAACGGTCGCCTCTTGAGATCATCAATTGCCATGGAACCCGATTAGATTGTGGCCTAGCCGAATTCGTATGATGCGCCTACAATTGTCCCCTGCCGCCAAAATAAACTCATTTTACTACTTGCAGCAAAATGGTGAAGGTGGCGGAATGATACTCATCTCGAGAACAAATCAGCTAACTCCGTATATCCACCTCCTCTCCCCTTTTGTCGTTTCCCGCATCGAGAGAGGAATCCCATCACTGATCTCGCTAATCCTAATTGGAGTACTTTACCACATCGAGCAGCAGGCTCTGGTGCCTTTGTGTCAGTAGTGTCATATCCCCTCTGGCTTGATGACAATGGTACTTACTCATATTTGTAATCCCCAACGACGCGAGCCTTTTGTCAGAGTCGTCTCAGCTGATCCACTCCGGCAACTTGGATGGACATCCAAGGTGCACTATTCCTTTTCCTGCTCTCGCGTCGCGCCATCAGATAGAGGCATCCGTTCAGCTGATGTCGCCGGCGAGCCGATGATATCCTATCCCCTCAGGTCGCAATGAAAACCGGGGGGAACTGAGTGTTTTGATTTCCCTTGCAGCCTCGGATCCGGAGGGTTGGCGCCTCCTGAGTACTCAACCCTACTCAACGTTCAACATCGAGTACGCGTAGAGCCCGGGAGGGTTGGCTTTAGTGGTTGCAAACACCTGCACGGGCTAAATTCTTAAAAGCACCTTAATTAACCAAACCGAATAAGAGCTGTCAAGCGTTCATCATATGTACATCTGTCTGTGTCTTCTTGACTTGATGCTTGACTACGGAACCCGCCTCGCCTATCAATCAGTGTGTTTGAGTCCTAGGCTTTCGGAGGGTTCAGTTTTTAACCTCTGGTTCACAGACAATATTCGGCGATCTCCTAGCAGTGCCATCGTCCATGATTTAAACTCCCAGCACGAACAGGACTTGTCGTCCTACCTCATCAAGCGTCATTGAAACAAGGAAGCAGGCCTTTTTCCTCCTTCCATCTCCTTCTGCACAATCCGTATAGTTTGATCAACACGCGTTCACAGGCAGGATGAGGACTTTGCAATGTCGTTGGGGAGCTATTCCGTTCGTCATCATCCCTTTGGTCGAGATGTTGCTTTGTCAACAAATTAATAGCAATTTGGCTCACGTTCTCATCTAATTCGGATACCAAGCCTTCCTGCCGCGGCATACCATATGGGATCTGAAAACCGGTTAGCCTCGCCAATCAGCACAAATATTGAATGTTGGTGTCGCTGTAGAAAAACTACCGAAAGGTGATTGAACCTGTTATACAAAGGAGGAACTCCTGTGACGCCAGGAATAGGTGTTACAGGTTCCAGGGAGCCTGACAGTGGAAGCCAGCCTGTCGGTGCTTCTTGCCTCCATTAGGGTTCTTTACCCTTTGAATGCTGATGCTTTGCTTGTTTGCTTTTCACGTGAATCCAAGTTTTGCGCAAAAGGAAAGGGAATTGTTCTGTAGGCAATATTCAGGTGGTAGCTTGACTGCCACTCCTGGGGCTTTCACTTTTTGACATGCTACAGTCAAACCCTAACCCACGCAGGAGCCGTTTTGCCGCTTGGGTTTGGGAGTTCGATTCCGAGCGGAAGGATATGACGGCCAGTTGCCTCACATTATTTCCTCGTAATAAGTACGATGAAGGAGATTATACCCACAAACTCTCATCACTGCTGTTGGTGAGAGACTCACCAATGTGAAGGCAACGCCTGTCCGCGATATTTATGGACCTTGTAGGTGAGAGAGCCACGTCTTCTCCCCAGTAACCTGAGTGCCTTCCTGGGTGCCTTGCGATCACATCAGAGTTCCAGACAAACAGTGGGCGGTCCCGACGCTGACTACAGGGAAATTACTTGGGAACTATGAACACCGCCGTGCTTCTGCGTTCCCCATGTCCAGAAAAAGAGAAACAAGATTATGAGGATGGGAAAATTATGCCTTTGGAAAGGTAATTCTTTTCTTGTTCTGTCGTTCACAAAGGAAAGCAAAGTGTGACATTCGGGTATTTAAGATGTGCTCCCGGTGTCAGTTCCCCTGGCCTTGACAAGCAAAGCTTAGGTAGTGGGCGTTTGATGGTGGCACAGTTTATGGGCAGGCGAGCGGCAAATTTCGGAGCCTAGGACGTAGATCATCCGCTCAAGGCCAGAAGCTTCATATCGCTCATATCGCTCAACGATCCATGTACTCGGTAACGGCGATTACCCCGGTTCCACGGATTCCGCAAAGGGGCTTGAAGATGAAAATGTGATGCACATATGTTGGTATATTACTCTCGTTGGAGTACGTAACCGTAAAAGTGGCATCTCGTGTAAGTAGTTTCGCCAATTGTGGGTTGCCGGTAAGCGGTTCCATGGACTGTTGTCTTGGTGAAGGAAAGGTCAGGAACAAGAACATTTCATTGGTTGGAAGAAGTTGGGAAGACGGGGAGGAAAGAGCGCTGGCGCTCACAGCTAAAAATGCTACGTGCTCCATACCGTACAAGGTAAGGGGGACCTGGAAATCTTCGTTAAGTTGGACACGAGGCTGTTGTGAAGGCTAGATGTAAATTTGGCATCGGAAGCGCGCGGAAAGGAAGTGTGGTGTGTGTTTCAGAAGTGAATTTGGTGCAGATGGATCGAATTCCATTCTACAAAGAGATCGACCTCAATCTCCGGTCCAGCCAAGTCTCCTCAAATCCTTCCGACACTCCTCGGTTTCTTTCTTCACCCTCGTCCAATCATTTACAACTTGTTGGAAGCCACCGTGACCGGCGTCTACAAGCGCCAACAAGTCCTCATACTCTTTAAGCTTCTGGTCCAAGATACGCTCCTCTTCCCGCATTTGGACCTCATCAGCCTTTAGTTTACGATAAGCAATGGCGGTGGCCGAAGCAATGGTGCCCTCGTGTCCAGGCCGTGTTTGGGACTTGGCCCCGTATAAAGAATGCTGAGCGCGGGCGCGCAGGAGGGATATTTTCACCAGAGAAGCTTCGATCATGGCTGAGATATAGTCGCAGTGTGCTGCGGTCAGACCGTGACGCTGGGGTGGGATAGACTGTGTACTATGTTTGAGCGTTTGATGGAGACGTTCATAGGTCTGTAAATGAACACACAGCCAACAGTTAGTTCCTGGAATGACAGATCCATGTAAAGGCAACATACCGTTGAGAGCTGGGTTAATAACTCATCGAGCCGCTTAAGACGTGCGAGGTTTTCGTGGTGCTTGGATTGAACACTATCCAACAGGCTTTGGACTTTGTCTAGGAGAATTCTCTCCTTTGCAATCGGAGTGTTTCCGGTTTTTGGCGTTTCACCATCTGACCTCATACAATTTGGATCAATATATAAATGGGACCAGAGGCGCAAGGAGGCCGTACCCTCAGCAGGGAAGTATTGTAAAAGGGAGTCGGCGAGGCTATCCGAACGAGAAGGGATTTGTTGTAGACGTGTTGAGTGGGCTGTCATGTAATGACGCATGAGCGGTGGGATTTTCGGAGGAAATAGAGGGATAACAAAAGGGCATTGAGTCGATATATTTTAAGACTGGTCAGGGCGACATTGGTTTGGGGGGGAAGATTATTGGAGGATGTGTGTATTGTGGAGGGTATTGGGAATGGAACGGCGTACCTGGTTGTGCATTGGAAGGCCCGATTACATCATCACGGCCAGCTTGAATCTTGCTTTCCCTCTTTCTGCAGTCTGCAGTATTCTCTCTACCCATTCAACAATCCTGCTAACCCTTTCGCCCGCTTGGCTAGTTACTAGTTGCGATTCATCAACTCTGATGCTATATAATTGGATCACCGACCTGCACTCCCAGGCCGCCAATGCTAACAATTCAGGGTTACTGAATATGTGTATGCCCCAGGAAGGGATAAAAAAGGTCCTACCCATTCAACCCTCCTTCCTTCCATTCCCCCATGTCTATTCCTACTTCCCCGCCCCCAGACCAGCCAGTTTCTCGCTCCCCACTTGAGCAATGTCCTCCGGAGATATGCAAGAGGATATTCACCATGGCCTGCGACGACGAAGGTCGTACGGGCCGTTCCCTGTCCTTGGTGTCGCGGTACATCCACGACGTATCTGAGGATATTAAATACCGCTCCCTCGCAGTTTGGAGCATGCCCCAAATCTTGCGCTGCCATCAAGTTCTCCTCACCAAGCCCCCGCACCTTCGCCGCATCATCCATCTCTTCATTTCTGCCCATGAGCAAGTTCGTCCAGGTGAAGAGGGGCCGGTGGAAGGCTACCAATGGGGTACCCAGATCCACTACGTTAGTGCCTTCATCTTTCCTCTGTCTCCTTCACATTTTGTATTTGCTGACCTGATGTCCTCGCAGGGATATGCATGTAATGCATTTTTCGGCATTCTGACTATGGCCGCGCCGACCCTCCGAACCTTTTACTTGTGTTCTTCAATTGCGCGCCCCACCGTCCTCCTTTCTGTACCCATGCCCAACCTGGTTGAATTTACCCTCTTCAATGGCTTTCCAGCCGTTCCTACCATCTCTCCGCCATCCGTCGACTTCCCATCTCTGAAGCGGCTGCGGTTTACTGGCTTCACAGACCATTCCCGGGCTACTTTCCACGAAATTCTTGTCCGTGCACCAAACGTCACACACTTGTTCTTCCAGTGCCAACGTACGGCCGACGAGCTTCTGGGGCACGTCGCCTCGGTTTTTGGGCTCGAGGGCATCCACCAGAATCGTCCCTTCGAACGATTTCCCGACGAATTTTTGGACAAGATTGTTGAAATCCGGGTCGAATCTCCCAACAAGAGAAAGGGCTATCATGCTATAGCATATGAACGCATGGTCCAGAAGATCATGCAGATGGAGCGTCGAATCAAAGTAACGACGGTCCCAACCAAGGATCGAGTTGACTCTGACTATGCGCTTCTGGACTGGCTTCGGGACTCGACTCGGGAATGGAACTTCCCCACACCCCATAAATTTGTTGAATAAAATTCTTTCTTACAACATCCACACGATCTTTACTCCAAGTCGACGCTCCTTGTTCCAAAACTATTTGTTCATAGCCAACACTATTACGCCTTCGGACGTTCCGTCATTCCCTTCACCAAAGTCTGCACGCCACCACTTACTATACCCCCGATACCCCCGCCGATGGCTTGTGCAACTCTTACGGCACCACCCATGGTCTCGACGCCCCTCGCCACCAAATCCCAACCAGCCGCCACACCGGATTTTCGGCCGTCTGCCCCGGCTGTCATCATTATAGCGGCTTTCAACGAGTCCAACTCGTTCACTACCTCGAGCCCCGTTGACCGTGCCCATACGACAGGTCCGAAATCCGTGGTGTATATTTTATGTAGCTTGTCCACTGCGGCCATTATTGTGTGGTTCATAAGATATCGTTCTCGTGCATATGGTTGTAAAGCCGTATGTGACCCTAGTTAGTTCATAAACGCCCTTCGTTAGTAAAATGAACCTAGTACAATAAAGAATTTTTAGGATGTTGCTTACCGACGTCGCTTCCTTGGAGAATGGCAGTTTCGATGCACTTGGCAAGACATTCAACATCTCCAAGACCGAGGTTGAGACCTTGACCGGCGAGAGGATGTATTGTATGTGCTGCATCTCCAACGAGGACTGTACGCGCGCCCGTACCTTCGCCAAGATAAGATTCGGTGTGGTTGAAACGGAGGGGGAAGGAAGCTACGGATCCAGCCTGGATGGAAGTAACTAGCGGAGGGACAAGCTCAGAATCTGCGGGAGGAATGCCGACAGGCGCGTCACCGGGCTGCATTGCAGCAGAAGAAGACAGAGCAGAATGCTGATCAATAGCGTGGCTTTTTTCGCGCCAGAGCACCTCTTCCTGGATCTGCTGAGTGGTTATCGGTGTGCCTGCAACCTGGGCCTCGAAGATGCGGTTATAGAGGTACTGGAGGGAGACTTGAGGCAGCCGGAACGCGGCGTTGATCATGCATGCGAGAATGGAGCGGTCACAGGCTTGCAAGGCTTGGGCGATATGGGGTCTTGTTGACCAGACAAGAGAAGAGACGGTTGGGGACAATGGAAGGAAAGCAATTGGGCCGGTAGGGAGGAAACGCTGGTAGGCAGTGGTGTTTGGGCCTTCGTATGCACTCCGTGGGTGATGCACGAGTGTAGCAACGACGCCTTGGGTGTCGTATGACCAGCCAAAGGAGGGGATTTGGGCATAGGCTCGGACTGGGGAGTTGAATCCATCCGCACCCACCTACGGGAAGGAAAAAATGGAAGTGAATCTAGCGGCGACTCGGTGAAGCAACTCACAAGTAGCCTCGCCCTTAAACGGCGGCCATTATCCAGATTCACAATAGGCCAAGCACCGTGTGCCTCTGATTCCCGGGTGATAGAAGTAACTTTGGTCCGGTGGATGAGGTCCAGTCCAGGTACCTTGTCGAGAAGATGTAGGAGACCTCGCTGGAGGTTGAGGTTTTCTGTGAGGCGTGCCATTCCCTCGTATCGCGAGGCGGTAGCTAGTTCTGTAGTGTCGAAATTGATACGTGCGTCGGAGATGCCGTCCCAAACTTGCATATGTTCAATGGGACATGTTCGTTCGTGTTGGACGTAATCCCATGCACCAATATCTGTAAAGCATAGATCTTGTTAATAAACGCGTGTGGGTAGCAGACGACTGTATGGACCTTTCAGGAAGGCGTAGGAAGCATTTGTAAGAGAGCTAACGCGGTTGGAATATTTGTCGGGAGGTAACTGCCAGGTACGAATCTTGTCGAGGTCGCCGGCCTCGACAAGTGCGACGCGGAGATTTTGTCGAATGACATTGGAAGCAGCTGTAAAGTTTGTGATGAGGAGAGAAGGATGAGAACGGATATGGAAAGCTGACCGAGAGCACCCGCAAGTGCAAGTCCGGCAGGACCGCCTCCGACTATAACAACATCGCAATCCTCGTACGCAGGAGCAGTGGAGAGGTGTCTACGACGACCGCAAGAGAGAAAGAGTCGAGGGGGCAGCCTGCGACCGAGGGCGAGGGAAGGGGGCATTGGGAAGAGGCAAGTTGTTTTGAGTAACCAGTGCCAGTGTTTCTCTCTCTCAACAATTATGTCCTCCCACATCACCCACCAGTCCTCTCCCATAACCACAACAACCACTCCCATCCACAAACACAGACACCCCCATGTCTGCTGCTCCCATATCCCCAGCACAGGCTATTGGCGAGTACCTCCAGTCTCCTGACGACCTTGTCAAGATATCCGCATTCAGGAAGAAGCTCGAGAAGGAGAAGGCCTCCATCGATGCTCGCCTAAAGAATGGCGTCAGGGAACAACTCCAGACCACTCGCGAGGGTCTGCGCAAGCTGCTGGGCACTCGGGATAACGTCCAGGTCATAAAGGACGAAATGCTTGCCATCGAGAAGGCTTGCGATGACCCCCACACCAAAGTCCCTACATTCGACCAGATTAGCCGGGTGTGTATATTTACTTCCGCAATGTCCACTCGTTAATTTATGGCTGGAAGCATAGGTGTCTATGGTGCACCGCAATTTCGAGTCAACCGAGGAGATGGTCAACAACCTCCTCGACATGGCTACCAAGCTAGACGATATCGAGCGTATGCTCGCCTCGGACAGCAAGGACATCCTCGGCCCTGCTCCCAACCTTCTCATTATCCACTATCAACTCAAACAGCTCGAAAACTTCCGCAATCAGACCATGCACCAGGCCAAAAAGGCAAAGCAAAGTTCACAACAGACCCTTGCCAGGTGGTTTGAACGACTCAATAATGTCATCGCTGCCTTTGATGAATACATCCTTGAACTCGCTCGCAATGTCTTGAACTTGGTGCGAGCAGGGCATCCGGATGTTGTTGTCAAGCTCATCAAAATCGCTGAGGTCGAGGGGCGGGAAGATGAAAAGGTATGCATACTCTTGGTTACTGTCCGCACTTGGGCTTACACCTCACAACAGGCAGTCGCACTGCGCTTCGTCAAGAAAGCTGCAAAACTAGACGCAGCACTCAAGTTCAAGTCCCTGCAAGCCAACGCACGAGTCCTCAAACACTATCGTTCCAAAATCGTCAAAGCCATCGCCGAATCAATCCAGGCCAAATTCGAGGAAGCCTATCAGCGCGACGAACAAAATCCTGTCGGCTTCCTATCCAATCTCACCTGGATGTATCAGGACCTCATCCGTATCGAAAAGGACGTTGCCCCGTGTTTCCCTCCCGATTACAACATCTACTCCCATTACATACGCGAATACCACAAGGCGCTCAACAACATTGTGGAGCGCCTTGCCAATGCCAAGACCGACGCTAGCGTGCTACTTACCCTCTTCGACTGGCTAAAGGAGTATAAGGAGAACATGAAAGACCTCAAAGTACCACCGGAACTCCTCGAACCACCTCTCTTGGATGGCAAGGAACAAAGCCTCATCGAGGATTACGTCCAACTCATCATCCAAAAGCTTGACGAATGGTCCAACAACCTAATCAAATCCGAGATCGCAGAGTTTACCAAACGTGAAAACCCACCCGAAGTCGATAGTGACGGTCTTTACGAAACCCAAGGCGCCGTCATCCTTTTCCAAATGGTCAACCAGCAAATTGACCTCGCGACCGAGAGTGGTCAAGGTGCTATCCTCGCACGTGTCGTCGGTGAGACAAACCGAGTGATGCGGAGCATCCAAGACAAATGGGTCAAAGTCATCGAAGCAGAATTCAAGAAACAAACCGAGAAACCAGACGAAGTTGCTGGTGGCTTGGTGGAATACTGCATCGCCCTTGCTAACGACCAAATCAAATCTGCCGACTACGCAGAAGCTCTCCTGGCCCGCCTCGAACCGCTTGTCTCTGAAAAGTATCGTGTGCCAATCAACGAACGTCTTAATGACGCTATCGACGGCTACCTCGACGTCGCGAAGAAGTGCACACAGACCTTGATAGACATCATCTTCAACGACCTCAAACCCGCCACAAAGTCCCTCTTCCAACAGCCCTGGTATGATGGAACGATCCAGCAAATCGTGGAGACTATGAGAGACTACATGGGAGACTATCAAACATACCTGAATCCTTCACTCCTCGAACTCCTCGTCGAAGACCTTCTCGACGCTCTCCTCATCACTTACCTCAATGCCCTCGCCAACTCCCCCAAACTCAAGATGCCTGCGGCTGCTGAGCGCGTCCGAGAAGACCTTTCTGAAATACGCACGTTCTTCATGACGCTTAAGCCCGTGAAGGAAATTGACCAGAGTCTCGAAGTGTTGGAGATGATCCTCGCGCTGTTGGAAGCGAGCAAGGATATCGTGTTTTTGTCGTATTGGTCATTCGCAAAGGTGCATGGACCAAATCTCGCGTTCATCGAGGGCTTGATGAAGGCGCGTGGAGACTTTGACCGCGCTGCCGTGAGGGAGGTAATGGACAGTATAAAGAGAAAGGTAAAAGATGAGAACATACAGGACCGTAAGTGACATCCTTAACCTGCCATTCCAGACCGGTACCAACCCTAACCCCTTTCCCTTTTCTCCCCTGTCAGCCTCTGAACCGACGATTATGAAGAAGGTTGCAGTACAGAACGCGTTTTCCCGTTTCTTGCGGACGTAGCCCGCACCACGGTGCCACAGCATCATACACACATCGCAATTCACGTTTGTTGTTGTATGTATTTGTACACATGGAATTGTGCCATAGGGATAAATTCACACTTCATTTTCACTGATGATCAACCACATTTACGTTTAATTCACTTTCTCTCTACTTGTCTTTCTATTCTGTCTTCGCTTTATCTATGCTTGCCTGGGATCTATCCGGCAATGCGCCTGCGACCTCGTCAATCTTCTTGAACTGCCACGGGAAACGAGAGGGATATAAGAAAGGGCGCAAATCGAATCCTAGACAGTTGGTACGCGATCAGTGTCTCCACTTTTCAGGTAAGTAGCAAATCACTTACGGTTGTCATCAGGACTGTATGACTCCTGTGGAACAAACCTAGTCAACAACACGATCAAAGTGCAATTTGAGGTGGCACGAACCGCATGATAGGCTGGTGTCAAAGTAGTCATCTTATGCCTATTCCTTGCGTGCTCAAAAAAGAACAGCTTGACTTTTTCCGCAATCTGGCCCGTTGCACCGTTGAACGATCAACAGAACACAAACATGAGCTGCATTGATGACACACCTGGACAGGCGATAGGAACGGACCCCACTCGTGGACGAGTTTCGTGAACATGCTGTATGGACCACATTTCTCTATTTTGCGCAGACGACCGAACACAGAGAGTTCGTCATATGTCATGCCCATGTCAGCCTGGACGGGGAACGCTTAGAAAGGTGGCGAATCGGACCAGACCGGACCTACCTCGTCGCTTTGCACGTAAGTTTCGGTTATAGGCTCCAGCTCAGCAGTTGGTACAGCGTTGAGGAAACTGTTTCAAGTCAGAAGGGACCCTCCAACTAAGGCGGGAGATGGCTTACCTCGTCAAGATCGGCAAGTTGAACGAGTCTACTGCCCAGGCAATGAACTTCTTCAGGTCCGTCTTGCTGATGCCACCTATGGGGTTGATGTCCGCTGTGAAGAAAAATCTCCTCGTATGGTCTCTCTGACTCTCAAATGAGAAATCCTACCCGACGAGCAGTCATATTTTGTCAGATAACCGCGCAGGCTGGCCCCGTTAAATAATCTGTCTCCAGAACTTCATTGAACGCTTACCTTTCATCAACATTCGCACTTCCGAGAACCAGAAGCCCGCCACTCTTTCCTCGTACCCAAGGTAATAGCTGCGCGAACAAATATGAAAGCACCATTCGCAGACGAGCTTGAATGTTCTGGAGAGCTAGGTTCTCTGCGTTGCTACCTCCCTGGAGACGGAATTGTGGGCGGCGCCCGGTCACTACAGCGAACAGGTTGCGAACCGCTGTAACAATAGTGTCCATGTTCAAGTCAATGTGGTAGCTAATGCATTGCCACGAGGCATTGGGATGACATCGCTGAAGGGAGCAAGAGGAGGGCTCCTTACCTTCCAATCGCCTCTGCCAGATCCTTAGCTCGTTGGCGGGTTTCAGCACTCGAGTTTTCCGTTCCCATGTATGCAGTACAGAAAATGCGATTAGCGAATTCTCGAGGATCGGACGGGATATAAGATGAGTCTTCCGGTTCTCCGGTCATCCTCCTGGCGTCAGCAATAACCTGTTTGTCTATACCAGTGCATTAGACTGGGTGGCTCCAGGGATTGAGAAAGCACCAGTGGACATACCTCCCCGGTTTGCCGCCTCTGCAACAAGACGGCACATGGAATGGACGATGACCGCCGTTGCACAGCTATCGATGCCACCACTCAACGGAAGGAAGTATCCCTGGGTCCGGGAGCGTCTCAGATAGTCCCATAGCCAACAGGCGGGCCCCAGCCTTATGTTATGTGTCAAAATATCGAGAACAAAGGTAGAAGGCCGCTTACGCAATTTCCTCCTCGGGTCGATGATAGCGCACGACAGACTCCTTGCTGCCGGTAAAAGCCACTACATCATCATCGGGCACCTCAAACTTGCCGCTACTCAAAGCAAATGGAACCTCTATCCTGTGATACCGCTCAGCACTGGCTGCCTGCATGCTCCGACTCGACTTTGCCCTGTGCGCTCGGACGTCCTCGATGTCGATCGTTGCAGTTACGACCTCGACGTCAGTCAAGGAAAACTGAGATCCCTGTGCAATAATGCGACCATTGATGGCAATCATCGCGCATCCGTCGTAGTACAGGCGATCTCCGTCGCAGCCTTGCTGATTTGCATACAGGTAAACACCACCAAGCTGTTCGTGCGGAATTAGAGGCGGGTGGAAGGAAGAGAGATTGTCCAAACCTTGAGTGTGGCCTCCTTAATTAACTCTACTCTTGTATATAACTTACGAAGTTCGTGATGGCTTCCACTTGAATTGGTGAATATCTCAACGCCGTCGAGGCCCATAAGAATATGAGGACTAACAGTATGATTTAAGCGGAGTCGATTGTACTTGTCATCTCTGAGCGCTCACCTGGCCGGCGTAAACAGTTCTTCGCACAATTCAACTCCAATACAGGTATCAGCAGTGCTAATGACAGCATCGCCGAAGGGAACTTTGACCTGTGGGACAATCAAACTGGGTGGATTGACATGATTTTACTTATGCGTACCTGTTTAGTGACCGCTTGAATAATCCTCGGTAGATAATGGTCCTCCCATTGACGTTGCTTAGCCCAAGGTGTAAAGTACCTTAACTCTCGGTAGTTTCCATCGTTTGCGAGCCACATCTTGGGTCGGATGAGGAGAATCTTGCGATCATGGATAATAACACGGCAGTTGTAGATCACGTTCTTGTGTACAATGGGCCTAAGAATCCCATGAGGCCAAACTAGCAGGAGGAAGTGTTCAACAACCCACATTCCGATATCGCATACAATCCCCATAGTCTCCTCGGACGACAATAGTTTTGCGAGTACTTCCCAGGAATGGAGAACTGTGTCTCCTATGGGGTCATCAGCTAATGGAACTCCCAATCCCAAAAGCACTCAACGAACCCTCAAGGAAGTGATCCAGACAACCATATCCTCTATATGGAGTCAGCGTTACGTCGATGGGGGCACGGAGAGAGGACGTACGGAACCTCTAGCTCTGGTCCGACTCTTAGCCTGGCACCGCGGCTCTTTGCGATAACTATACTAGCCAAGATCCGTTCGTAGTTTCCCTGAAGACCGTAAGAGGTATCATCGCAATACGTTATAAAGGTAGACATGCCTGGAAATCTAACGCCCATTGGTTTAGGGAGCTAGGAATATGTAGTTATCAGCGTCTTTTGCAACCTCTAAGCCTCATGGCGCACCATCTGACCGGTGTAGTGTTCATTAGTTGCAGGAACGGGCAGTCGAGAAAGATGCGCTCACGTTGCTAATGTGATGAGGTGTCCCATTGTCCTCTAGCTTATGTTGGGCCTAGAGGGTCAAAGGAAGGCAATGTATGGGGGGGTTCGGGGGTGAGAGGGATGACCAGTGACGCATCAACTAGAGATTAGATCACATCTTATTTAATCTCTTGTCTGACCTCACAGGCTTGATGGCTTCTCGATGATGGCATGAAGACAATCGCAAACAAGCATCCAAGCCAAGACACACGAGGCGAACCCGAATAAAAAAGTCTCGCTGAGGGTACTATGGATTTTGAATGCGTGAGAATTGTATTGGATCTGCAATTCAGTTATCATGTGTTTAAAACATATGGCACCCTCCATGGAGCTCATTCATCTTGGTCCGTCTCTAGTGAGAAATGGTATCGTGATATTGCAGCCGTGTACGTAGCAAAGATTTCAACCTCTATCAATCTATCGTAAGGATTACTAAAGAAAACAGTGCCAAGGTGTTTAACAAATTAAAAGCTATGAGTGCAATGCAGAGAAGCGTCAGACTATGTTACTAGGAGTACAGATACTATGTTGCAGGGTACACGAGGGATTTTCATGCAGAGGCATTGGCATACGAAGGAGGAGCTAATTTGGAGAGGGTTAGCAGGCATGTTGGCCCTGAGAGTGATCATGACAAACCTGGTGACCGCGGTGCGCTCTGGAGAACACCGATAACAGCAGCGCGTTCATCATCAGACAGACCATCTGCGAAACGGAGGAAACCATCAAGAGCTGCCTTGCGATCTTCCTTGGTCAACTCCACCAGGCGACGGGCTAGATAGTCAGCTTTCAGCTGGGCAATCGTTGCAGTGAGATCGAGTTTCTCGATGGCCTCAGCTTCTTCCTGGTAGTCGGTGGGGGGTTGAATTCCAGTGAGGTTGTTCAGCAAGCGGGAACGGTACTCGTAGGTGGTGTCGGGGCTGGCTTCGGCGAGGGTCTTAAGGGCTGTAGAACGAGCGACACGAGCACGAGTGGCCCAGTAGAAGAACCGACGAGCTGTCTTCCATTCTGCAGGCTTCGCGCAACCTTTAGCTTCCATACGGCCGGTGCGACTAGTATCCTTGTTAGTAAATATGGAAGGTGCGGATGAACGTATTCCTTACTCATGCAAGTCGGCATATAGGAGAGCAATCTGCTTGTAGGTGGGTTGTAGGGTCTGCTCGCGTTTAGCCAAGGCAGCAGTAGCGGCGGCACGCTCCTCGTCAGTCTTGAAAGCATCCTTACTTTCGCGGACCAGCGTAGCATATTCGGCGTCCAAACGCTCCATCAACTTGAGAATCTTTTCCCGGCGTAACTTGATCTCTATGACACCCTCGGGTTCAAGAACACCAGCGCGGGCGTCGGCATCAGCATACATCTCCATCTGCTCGGGATTGATAGAAGGATCGAGGACAACCCAGGCTCCACCACGAAGTTCGCCATTAGGGAGAATGTAGACGAAGACGGGCTGTTTGTAGCTCGACAAGCCATCAACTATCTTCGAACCTTGTTTGAGTACCTCATCATACATGTCTTGCTGACCACCGGAGAATCCGCGCCAGTTAGCAAAAATGATAAGGGGGAGGCCTTCACGGTTGAAGTCGAAGATGGCTTGGGCGGTCTTGTAGGCGGAGTTGGGGTACCAGACTTGACCAGCTTCCATAATGCGTTGTTCGAATGACGCTGGGTTAGCTGGGTCTGCGGGAACAATGCGTTCAATAGTGCGAGTTTCGACGGCAATAACGCCAGTGGGGATACCGCCAAGGCGAGCACGACCAACGACTACGGTCTGAGCCCATCCACTCAGTGTCTCTTGGAATGAGCCCTTGTCGAAGAAACCGCTCTGCCAACTTCCGGTTGCCTCATCATTCTTGCCCTCAATAAACCACCTAGGATCATAGGTCGTCTTGGGAGGGACGTAGTCAATGTCACGATCCCAGGTGTCTGCTGTCTCGAGGATGGGGAGGGGGGCGTTCTTGAATTCGGGAACGTAGGAGAGCCATTCAAGGATTTGGGTGGCGCCTTGGAGATCACTACCAGCAGTGAGGTGGGAGACGCCGTTTTTGAACATGATCTGGGTGCCACCAAGCTGCAAGTTTGAGGTATAGACCTCACGACCGAGCACTTTGTTGAGAGCACCAGCACCCGTAAGGATTATGGGCTGACCCTCAACCTGAACAGCGCGTTCTCCTAGACGGACGAGGTAGGCACCGATACCAACAGAGCGAGCTGTGACGAGGGTAATGGTGAAGATATCGTCATAGGCGCGAGAAGTTTCACCAGCGATGAGACCGGATCCCCTGAGCGACTCGACACCGAGCCCATCTTGGAGGCCAATAATATCGGTAATCCTAAAGCGGCGCTCGCCTTGGTCCTGGATCTCTTCAACCCGGACAATATCCTTGCCCTTCTCCTCGATCTTGATGAGGTTCTCTGGGGTTAGATAGAGGTAGTTAACTCCCTTTTCAGGGTGATCATTATCGTTCCAAGCAGCGGAGAACAATGGGAGAAGTTCCTCGGCGATGCCGATACGAGCACCGGAATTGGCGGATAGGTAGATACGCGGCAAACCATGCTTGCGGGCATATTGGGTGACGAGATAGAAGAATTGGTCTTCAACAGGACCGAAGGAGCCAATTTTGAAGGTGATGTCGTTGGCAACAACGACGACGCGACGTCCGTGGGGGTATTCGGGGGTATAAAGGGTGAAAACCCAACCAACCATACCGAAGGCATTGTTACCTGGAGCCCTGTCAACCTCAACAAGTTGGTCATGCTCGTCCGTAACAAGTTCCTTGGATTGCAAGTAGGTCTTGGGGAGGATAAGACTGGGGTCGGCGGCGCGGGCCTTTTGCCAGACATTTTGGAGGGCCTTAGAAAAGAGGTCGGGGAAGTCGTAGACATAGGTGGTACCAATGAGGTGGGCCTGATACCGTTTGGGTTGCAGGGACTCTTTGGTGGGGTAAGGCTGGTGGACAGGCTGAAGGTGGAGGGGACCCTTCTCGCCGATAGACTTGAGGATAGTGGTACCGCGATCAGTGGTGATCTCCTGGTAACCATGGTAGTTGACAATGAAACCGGAGACGTTCTCGATTATACAACGAATGGGTGTGACATTGCCTTCATCATCTTCAAGGGCGAGGCGAATTTCAGAGCCTGTCACATGCAAGCGCCAAAGGCGTTTGCCATGGCGCTCAATGAAACCGGAGATGGCGGCCAAGACATCCTCGTATGTCACAGCAAGGTTATACACGAAGTTCATGAAGATGTGGTTGCAGTCGGCGTTACGGTGTTGGGCACTGACAATCTCCAAAGCGTCGAGGATACCGGTAACAAGGCGATCCGTTTCAGAAATAAGATATTCCGCTGTGCTCATGGAACCACGAAGGCGACCAGGGCGGACAAGAGCACGAACGAAGAACCTGTTGTCGAGTTGGTTCTCGTGGGCAACGGCATGATAGATGTGGATTTGCTTGGTCTCGACAAACACAGGTTTCAAATTGTAGTTGGAGAGACGGCTCAACTCCAGCTGGAAGGCAAGAGCAGGTTCGATGTTACGGATGGCCTTCTCTTCACCCCAGACGCCGTCGTGCTCACGGATAGTGTAGTAGACAGGGTAGACGCTTGGGCGACAGATGAAGAAAGTGACGCGACGAACACCCTTGCGCTTGAGGACATCAACGTGGTCATTGACAAACTTGACTACCGTCTCGTTCCAGGCCTCCTCAGGCAGGTCATCTTGCTCGCGGAAAATGCGGAGGGCGATGTTGACAACATTGGGGCATTGGGCGTCTGAACCGTATCGTTCGGTGAAATCTTCAGCATCGAAGACAGGAAGGGTTGCAACGACCTTGGTGAATCCTTTGGCAAGTGCTTTCAGATTGGGGAAGGAGGCGATGGCACCAGTACGGATAGGTTGCGATTGGTGACGATTGATCATATAGGTGAGATCGCTGACGGAACCCTGCCTGCGGTTCTCACTATAACGAGTGTTAACCAAGGAGTATGATCCAGAGGGACTGTATCAACGAACCTGAATCCGAAACGGGGAGTTGAGGGAGGCGAGTGGGACTGGCCGAGGTTGAAGCGCCAGGTCAAAATGTTCGGAACTTCGCCATCATCCAAGGTGTCACCCTCCTCGTAATCAATGGAAAGGAGGGTATACGCCCTATATGCGCGACGGACATAAACCTCAAATGCAGCTAAGAGGTCTGTGAGACAAAGGAATATAGCAATCTGGACGAAAACCTACCAAGAGACACCATGGGGTCAGAATGGCTGAAGAAGGTGGGGAGCACATCAAAGACAGTATAGCGAGAGTCACTCAGTTCTTTGAGGACCTCAGCAGAGGGTGATCTAGAGCCAGACTGGCCAGCTTCACCATAGTAATTATTTGACACCGAATTTTTGAGGACGGCTTCCATTTGAACACGACGCTCCTCGTAGGAGGGCATCTGACCCAGAATGAGAACTTCGCGAGCCTTGAGGCAAACGGGCGTGGAGGACCTAGAGGGAAAGATTGAGTGCATGTCAATGAACAAAAAGGGAAAAGCACATACTTGGCTTCCAGTGCAGCGAGGTCTTGCAAGACTTGGTAGAGACGGCTTTCGGGATTGGAGACATTGATGCCGCTAGTCTTGATGTAGTCAAGGATGGTAAGGACTAATTTAACCTTGCTCTGGACCTTGATGTGGCTGAGAACCAGGCTGATGGCCTTGTCCAAGTCATCTTTGTGCCGTTCCCGGAGCGCGAGAACTCGAGCCTCGATGCTTCCACCAAACAACTTTTCCGTAGCCTCGTAGCGGCCAAGAAGGTTAGCTAGAATCTCTACTTCGTGACCCTTAGCACCACCGAGGTATCGTTCCGCGATCTCGAACAGGATGGCGAGTTGAGAGCGCGTTCGTGATTTATCTGCCGCAGGAACCTCCTCACTGACATGGTGCTCAAGGACCTTCTTTATGCGGCTAGCTGGAAACTCATGGCCATCGCCCTTGGCCTTGGCAGCATCCATGGCAGATCGAATGCTTTCCTCTAACTTGGGTGAAATACGGCCGGAAAGCGAAGACAGGACGGAATTGGTTTCGGCGTAAGGGAGTTCGGGGTTATGGAGGACGGAAATCAGTTCCTTGAAAGTGGCAGCCATGATAGACTGGTTATCAAACCCATCGAGGATGTCGTTCAAGATACCAAGGCAGTAGCTGAGACGTTGGTGGGGCTTGTTTCCAATGACGCCAGGAGTTCCGAGCGGAGGCAAGAGTCCGTCAAAGGGTTTGGCATGTTTGACGCGAGCAGGATCATCGAGCGTGAGGATGCCGAGGATGTCACCGGGTTCGAGACTGACACCAGGCTGCTTGATCAACTGAACGATACCGTCTTCGGAAGCAACGAGAGGCATGTACATTTTCATGACCTGGATTGAAAGTTAGACATTTGTGTCCAATACTAGGTTCAACGAGGACACACACCTCGATTTCAGCATATTGTTCACCAGCATTGATATGATCGCCACTTTCAACAAAATACCGAATGAGTTTGCCAGGACTGGGGCTCCTGAGCTGAGTGGGATCGTTCTCCTGCTCGATGAGGCAGGTTTTGGAGTCAATCATCAAACGAAGGGCGCCGACCTCCTCACGCCAGTAGATGGTGTGGCTGCGACCGTCTAGAAGAACCAAAAGACCACCGTCGGCGAGGGGACGGGCACCAACTAGTGTGCGACCACCATTGAGGTAGAGGGTCCAGGTCGTAACAGAAGAACGAGCGCAAGTGAAAGAATAGCGGACATTCTCGTAGATGAAATCGATGCCGAAGACCGTCTTCAAGACGTCACGAGCGGGGACTTGACCTTTGTCGAGAATGCGTTTGTACTCGGACCAGCATGCCTCAGAGGCCATGTGGGCCTTGGTAACAGCGCCACAGACAATAGCGAGAGTCGTATCAGGGCGCTCAGCAGTGAGTTTGTTGCTGATCAAGGAGTCGAGCCACCCAGTGGTGAACTTGTTGTCCTTGAAGGCTTCCATCTCGAGAAGCTTGATAAGATATTCTACCGTGGTACGGAAATCACCACGAATGCTCAACTCCTTCAAAGCGACAATCATATTCTTGCGGGACTCGCTCCGATCCTCGCCATACGCAAAGATATGGCCGAATTGTGAATCAGCAAACTCATGAAGACCACCCGCGCTGCCAACGGAGAAGTAGCCCCATACATTGGTACTTGAGCGGAAGTTCAGCTCTTGGAGAGAACCGGAAGAAGGTTTAAAACCAGCGTCTGGATTCTCAGCGGTGATACGGACGGCAACGACGTGACCCTTGGGCTTGGGTTTGCGTTGAAGCTGGTTGGACTCGGGCTTGGCCATATCGAAATCAATTTCCGATGATCCTGTAGGAGCCATGCCATAGAGGGTTCGAATGTGGCGGATACGATGAAGGGGGATACCCATAGCAATTTGGAGCTGAGCCGCTGGCAGGTTGACACCAGTAACTATTTCGGTTGTAGGGTGTTCGACTTGAAGACGAGGGTTGAGTTCGAGGAAATAAAAGTAATCATCAGCGTGGCTGTAAAGGTCTACAAGATAGGTCATTGAGTGCATATATGCTGCGATAACAACTTGACAACGCACATTCAACAGTACCAGCACTAACGTAACCAACAAGCTTAGACAGGCGAACAGCGGCACGTTCCATTTGCTCGAAGGTGTCCTCCTTGGCGATAGTCACAGGGGCCTCTTCGATAATCTTTTGATGACGACGTTGGACGGAACAGTCGCGGCCAAACAGCGAGATAGCATCGCCATATTGATCAGCCAAGAGCTGGACCTCCAAGTGGCGGGCCTGTCCAGCAAGCTTCATGATGAAAATAGGCGAACCTGCCGTGGGTTAGGATAGCTGCAGCCCATTTCAGAGGCCGGCGACCCACCTGGGATCTCTCCCTCAACCGCATGGAAAGCGTTTTTGAACTGATCAGGGCGGTCCACCTTCCTAATACCTTTTCCTCCTCCACCTTCACTGGCCTTGATCATAACTGGCCACCCAATTTGCTCCGCGCGCCTCAAACCTTCCTCGACAGTCGTAACACAAGCATCAGCATATGCTTTGTCAGGCACAGTCACATAACCATCCTCGGATAGGACGGTGTCGGTAATGCCGCTACCTGACCAGGGCATGGTAGGGACATCGGCACTCTGCGCAACGATGGTACTGGAGATCTTGTCGCCAAGGCTGCGCATAGCACTTCCAGGGGGACCGATGAAAACAATCTTGTTTTTGCTGGCAGCTAGGGACTCAGGAAGTCGTGGGTTTTCAGAGGCATGACCCCAGCCAGCCCAAACAGCATGGACACCAGCACGTTCAGCGACATCAACAATGAGATCGACATTTGCGTAGTTGTTGTTGTTGGTTCCACCGGGAACCTCAATGTAGCGATCGGCCATGCGAATGTATTCCGCATTTACTTTGAGATCTTCGGGAGTGGCCATAACAGTGAATTCGATCTCGCGTTCATTGCCAAAGGTCTCGTAACTCCACTGTCGAACGGAGCGGATTTCCTTAACAGCAGCGATACCTGAATCGATGATTAGTATGGCGGGCGGACGTGCGGAGTGGCACCGACGGACCATTGTTAGCAATGAGGACCTGCACGATCACGGTAGATGAGCCAAGGCAGGACAAGGGGACAGGAGGTCAAGAGACGCGTACCTTTGTGATAACAGTGTGGCCGCCATGCGATTGCACGAAATTCTTGACACTACTCGGCGGGGCTTTATCCAGGGAGTTCCCGCCTAGAAAGAGGTATTAGGAAAGGCGGGTATAGATATAACAACCCAAGGGAAGTTTACCAATGAAATGTTGCACTCTGGAATGGTCGTAAGGGGACATTGGGTATAGCCACTAATCTGACGACTGGCAGCTGGAGGGGGGGAGGGGAGGCAAGGAAGGACGGTAGGCAGCGAGTTTTTATTCTCATCCTAATAGTCTCCGCTCCGCTGGGGTCACGGTGTTGATCGACCCCAAAATTCTGTGATGGCTTACCTCAGCCAATTGACCCTAAATTATGGAAGAGTTCAACCCTGGCCCTGCAGCTTGCAGCCCATCTCGAGTCTCCTCCGCCCAACCTCGAAGGAATTCGTGTGGCTCTCTGTCGCATATCCTGCACGGGTGTACGTGTTGCTCGATGATCCTAAATATTCTATGTTTCCCCGACTGTTCAGCCCCTGTTCAAGCGCCCCCAACGCGTGTGAGCTTTGCGTGCTGAAACTAGACAGAGGGCTTGACGCGTCTCACATTCCAAAGTTGTCGAGTTTGCGCAAACTCCTCTAGAATTTGTACGTCATGTCATCGGGACTCGCTTGGCTATTCTCAAACTCTTCCCCGTCCGCGGAGCACAACTACATCTCCTTTCTCAATACCTGCCCGTTTACTCACTACCACAGCCATGGTATACGCGTGCCATCTTACCCGACTTCAAAGAGATACTTAATTGATTCTGTACTGATAAGCTACGACAACTCCGACGAAATCATATCTCATTCCATCACCATGCGACCCCGGCCAGGTGTGCCACCTTGCCACGTTCTGTAAATCTTGCATCCTATGCCTTAGTCTCGCAAAGATCCGAGAATTAATGCATTGCTGGATGGACCAAACGTTAGAACGTCAAAGTCCACACGCAGAAGAGGATCCCATTCCGAATGACTTGAGAAAATAGCACCCTGGTCATGTCTGTTGACATAAACCGACCAAATTATTGTACACATGGAACTTTCGGCTTCGCTGATACCGTCACCAGCAGACACGTTTGGGGATAACAGGTTCGCCATTTGCTTCGTCGCTCATCGAACCTGGGCGCTTCAATTCCCCAACGAAAACACACCCACTTTTCGGTATCCCCAAATGCCCACAAGAACACCACTCCGAAGCGAAAGGCAATCGAATATACGTATTCTTGCTGAAATTTTGTCGGTCGTCAAGGAACGATATGTACACAGAACAATGATTACACAGAATACAACATGTAAACAACTCCCATTCATCGAGTGACCATGGTCCTCCCGCTGGTTGATTGAACAGCAATTAGTCAAAAAACCAGGAACCGAAATTCCAATTCCAGAGGCTCACCTAACAGTCTTCTTCTCACCCGTAGCCACCTCCGTCTTCGCGCGATTCAACACCTTCTGGAACTCAGATACCCGAGCCCGCATCCTCGAATGCATATACGCCTTCGAACACTTGATGTGATAATGCAAATAGTCACGGAACAACTGAATATGAGAGATCGTCGCCGACGCCACGTCCGGTTTAGCGAAATGGCGAGGGAACAACACAAAAGTGACATAGCCGGCATCTTCGGTATTTCTCAGACCCGCGATATGGCGGATCTCGAGGGGCGGGTCACGATTCGTGTAGAGCACCTGAGGGGCATTCTGAATTGAAGGTTGTCTTCGGGCATCAACGAACTCCTATTCAAACGATGAAGAGTCACCATGGGCACCGGCATACCAAGACCGATACCCACCTGCAAGAACACCTTTCCAAAGATACGATCAGTCTCCTCTCTGAAGATAGTCGAGAAGATGACCGTGACTCGATCAGGCGAGGCTTGAACGTAGATCGCTTCCTCGTCTCGATAATGAATCTGCATCAACTCCCCCTGTCCCCCTGATGTCTCCAACTTCTTTTGTTCTTGGAATGCACGTTCAAACGGCGCCGATAGCGCGTTCCTCTTCAACAATGCAACGGACATCACGAATGCGTCCCTCGACTCTTGAGTCACGATCATCAGCTACCTCCGCCTAAGATTCAGACTTCCAGATACAAGCCACTCACCAGGATCCTGAGGCACCTGTTCTAGATCAATCATCAAGCTGACATTGTAGTCATGCTCTGGTTGATCCAACACCAACGCTCCATACTCCCTCTTTAAGACATCCACGGCACCATATCTCGCCAGCTCATCCCAGCACCTGATGTTCATTGACAAAAGCAACAGAGTCTTTTTCTCGCCCGATGTCAGGTGGAAGCGTACGCCATCGAAATCCACGAACTGGACATCGAGGGTCGACGGCCTACATGCATAATCCAACGCACCCCTGTTAGTGATTGAGCCGCTGTGACCGAATGACGCGAACGCACTTTACAAGCTTCTCGAGGAGTGTGGTCTGAATTATCGTGTTGTGAGGCTGCAGGCCAATATCGTGTTCATTGAGCTAAGGGATGCATTAGGGGGTTTCGCATTTGTGCTTACTTCAAGGAGGATCATTTCTGAATCCGAAAGACACGGTAAGTCTCAAACAACATTGGTGATCAAACCATGGGCATACCGTAGGATTGCAGGTACAAATTCTTGGAGCGTACTTGGACGAATGGGTATGATCACAAAGTGAGTATGTATCTAAGTATCTCCTTGACCAAACTGGGGGTTTGATGACCACGTGCAACCCATCAACTTGTCTGACCTCATCGGCGATGAGATGAAAAATATATCATATTCCCCCTACGAATTACTTGTATCCTCAAAACGGTGCTGTTTATCGCGAGCGGACGCGGGAGCGAAAAAGAACTGCCAGAGAATAACCGCTGCATGTAATGAACCGATTTCAGGGGTAAAGTGCGCAGACACTGTCAGCAAGGACATTCAAGCACAGCAGGAGTGCTACGGCCGAAACGAGCTGAAAAAAAAGAGAATGTAATGAGAAAATGTGATATAGGAATAAACCGAGAACAGGGTAAAGAAAAACAACGTGGATCGTCAAAAGAAGGACTAAGACGAGTTGCTATTTCACGGCAGTAAGGGTTCCGTTCCATATTAATGTCTAAATAGCATGGAATGTAGCAAAGAAAAAGAGAGAGAAGTGTGCCGAAGCAACAACATCCAAATGTCCCAGGCCACAAGTCACGAAGCTGCCACAAGTAGTCCATCACCACTGATTACATGACCCGTCGCTGCTGTTGTCTCAACGCCGCTAATGGCATATCCTCTTCTTCGCCTACACCGTCAACATCGGTGGCGGGACGTCCTTCAACTGCCCCAGATCGTCGGGTCTGTGATTGTTGACTCGGCAAAGCCGCATGCATACTCACTCCTTTCCGTACCTTTGCGCCGTTCGTTTGTGGTGGAGGGACGGCAGTGGCAGACAGCGAGCGTCCGGGCCGCCCTCCTCCTACTCCCACTCCTGCATACCCATCTTGGGGTAGCGACGGAGTCTGGCGCTGCATGGGCGGAGGAGTCATGTGGTTCTGTGATGGGGGGGTTCGTGACCTCTGCGGCGAGGGATTTGGTGGCCGTTGAGCATTGTTCTGTGACATCCACGACGTGGTCTGATCTACCGGCGGCATCGCTCCGGGCGGTAATCGCTGTGGCTGCTGTTGTCCATCGTAGAATTGTTGCTCGGAAGCGTGTGTAGGCTGAGGCGAAACAAGCTTGGGCGGCGAAGTCGGATATGGCTGAGACTGTTGTCGGGGGTAATGTTGGCCAGGGACTCCATTAGTTTGACTGGGTATCCGTCCCATTTGTTGACTCGGTTGCATGTTGTAATTTCCGTACTCTTGTTCCATCACACGATGCTGCATCTCATACTGTGGCCCTTTGATTGGCATCTCCGCACGCCGTCCTCCAGGTACGCCACCAGCGGGTGTTTTCGTCAAGGAGCCCCGTTTACCAGACTCTTTCTTCTTCATTTCGATCTCTTTTTCCCTTTCTCTCTCCCTTTCCAGCCTTTCCCTCTCCAGTCTCTCCTTTTCCGCCCTTTCCCTCTGTTCTTGCTCTCCTTGCTCCCTCTCTCGTCGTTCCCTCTCCGCATCCTCTACTCTGTTTTGGCCTCCTGTCCCTACATTATCCGTGCTTGACGTCCCAACGCTATTAGGTTGGGTTTGCGTCGCGGGTGTCGGGCTTTGGGCCTTGTTAATAACACCCAGGTACCAGAACATCAAATTACTGATCAGAACTTGTTCATACAGCGGCCGGCGAGGATTTGCGAGTTTGATATGGCTCAACCTGTAAATCGCTCTCTCCACGTGGATGGGATAACGAGCATAGGGGTTCGCCCCTTGGACTAGTCCGGGAGATGGGGGCGGCACATAGTTCTTGGACGACTTGGATGCGCCGAGAAGTGCCTGGGCCGCCTCGCGTCCGGCGCTTCCGCCAACCATTGAAGGGGTGAAATCAGAGTCTTGCTTCTTCTTCGATCCTCCGAATAGAGAACCGAAAAAGCCTGTCTCTTTTTCTTTCTCCGGACGCTCCCTACTCTCCCTGTCCTTCTCTTTGGATTTTTTGCTAGATTTATCACTCCCCCATTTTGAGAAAAGACCTTTTCTGTCCCTTTCCTTTCGAGCCGGAGGGTGTTGGGGGGCGATGGGTTGTGATTGCTGTATTTGCGCAGGGACTTGAGGTTGGGAAGGAGGTGGCTGCGGGGGCTGGGGTGGCTGCTGGTGTATGGTCGGTAGAGGGGGCTGCGGCTGCGGCTGTTGAACTGGGGGAGTGTAAGGCGTGGCTGCTGGGGCGTCAGGCGTCACGATTTGAGGAGGCCCTTCCGTAGAGGGTGAGGGGGTTCGAGATGGTTGAAGATGCTGGTATTCATTTGATATTTGAGGTGATAGAAGCCGCTGCGGCTGAGGTTGATGAAGAATAGGACCAAGAGCCTCAAGAAGTGCGGGTTGCACTTCAGGTAAAGACAGTTGTGGTACTTCTTGTGACAGCACATCGCTGGAGTCGGTAGACGAGGGTGGTGATGACGTTAATCCACCCGGGGCATGTGCGGGTTGCTCCTCATCCTCATCCCGGGCATAAGCGTCGAATATAAGTGCTTCTTCACTGAACGATTCAGGTCTATGACTCGTGAAGCCGTCATCTGAAAACGTTTGGCGACGTTGGGTCAGCAGATCAGCTTCGCCAGGGGTCTCCCCGTGGTCACTTGACGAAAAGTCGCTTGAAGTGCGTTGATCTGCTGTTGGTGGTAGCGTTGCTGCCCTAGGTCCTCTCTTCGTACTCCCAAACCGGTGGCCGTTTCCATCCCCAGGAAGCCCAGGCTTTCTGATTTTGGTGCGTGCAGCGCGGCGAAGAATCTGACCGGGTGGAGGGACAATAATAGGTGCGTCAGCTTCGTCTCCCATATCTGGCACATTGTCCATCCTATCGATGGCTACAGCGGGAGAATTAACCAGCATTCCTCGTTGATTATGAATGAGACAAACCTGAGGGCGAGAGATTAAGGCTAAGGCTCCTCCTAAGAAGAGTTCTGAGTTTCGAGGAGTCGTCATTTTCGGATGCCTCCTCGGCCAGTTGCTCAAGCCGCTGAAGGTCGTTAAATGTCAGCTGGGGCACTGGATTGTAGAGGTAGCTGCGATTGCGCCTGAGGGGAACGACTTTTTCTTCTTCGACTCCATCGTTTTCGCGCGGCTGGTATTGTCTTCTGAGCATAGAGCGCTTGCGGCCGAGACTTGAAGTAGAAGACGCGGAGGTCGATCGACCAAGGTCCGCTCCCTCTGCTGGGGGAACTGCTCGTGCATGTTCCTTGAGGAATGCGCGAAATTCTGCCGGGGCGATCTCTGGATGGACGCTGGCGGGTACCCAGAAGAGGTGGAAGGGATCATCGGTCACACCCGTCGACGTTGCATCGGTACTGGCAGATTCAACGCTGGCACTCCCATGGCTACTGCGATCGGAAGAAGTTGCATCGTACAAGCTACTCGATGTGTCACTGTCCGGTCTGTACGGAGAAGCAGCAGATCCGGCTGGCCATGTTCTGGCAGTCGGGGAGGTCGTGGGGGACTGATTGGGGAGGTCCGGGTCGATTGTGAGGGCACCAGGGGTAGTGGAGCGGCGTCTGATGTCGCGGAGGGCTTCTACTTCACGCTGTATCTCATATTCTGATGGCTGGAGGGCGCGAGTGGCCATGGGATACTGGGAGAGTAATTAGAAGGAAGAAAAGGAGGACAGGTGGGGAGTTGCAGGGTGGGTGGGTGAACGAGTAAGGCTGGAATAGACGACAGTGAAGAGGAGGAAGAGGAAGAGGCGGAGTTATCGCCGGGGGTGACGTTGGGGGAGGGGATACGGATGAGGGATATGGTGGTGGAGAGAAAGAGTGGTATGTAAATTTGGATGAACTCCGCAACCGAAAGCATCAGGCTTCAGCCGCTCGAATTAATTACCTGGATTACACTCATTGTAAGGTCCTTGTTGTTTTTTATTCCTTCATCAGTCCACGCATCAAGCTCTCTTGTATACATACAGTCCCTAATATCCTCACCGCCATTCATATCATTGATGCCATGCTCCAACACACAAGGCACAGGTATCATTCAACGCCGTGGGAGACGGCCGAACCTGGTCCTTATTGGGCCATAGATACCAAAACAAATCCGACACATTAGCTAACGACAGGCTAAAGCGCCAGCAGTCCATCTAGCGAGCTCGGCTTTCCCTGCCTGAGTTCTGCTTTCCCAGTGCTGCGTTTTCACGGCGGAGTTCGAGGATGACGGCCTACTGGCTGTCCATCAGTGTGCTGTACCCAAGCCGAGAATGAATTAGACGAACGGCGAGAGCCTCTGGGTTAACACCGCTCTCGATCATGCCTATACATGTTGCCAGAGTCTCCTTGTCAAGATTTGTATTGAGTAGCTGGGATATATCGTAAAGAACTGATGAAAGGACGAGCTGGATAGCGGGTACGGCGGAGAAAAAGGGAGAACATACTGTCAAGGGTCTGTTGTGCTGATGTGATACGGTCTGCTTCACGTGTAGACATGGCGAGCACAAAGGACCAGCACAAGTGTCAAGACATGAACACTTGGTCTGTCTATAATTAGAACACCTCTCCCACGCTGTGTTCTTCACTTTTTCCTTCTAATCAGCCACGATCCCCCCATGGCTCCTTCAAAGTCAGCCAAGGCCACCGCATCCAAGACCAAGAAGGAAAAGGTCTTTCACCCTGCTTCTCGTAAAGCAGAGCAGCTCGCTCGAAAAGCCCTGCGCAAGGGTAAATTGGGAGATCTAAGCTCGAAACGGTCCCAAAAACATGACGCTCGGGGTGAGTGCCGCCGTGTGCCTTGATTCTCGTGTCCAGCCACTGACCATCAATCCAAGTTGATATGTATGGCTTCTTCTTCCATGCTCTGCCCGAAAGCGGCACCCTCACTCTCGAAGAACTGCATGAGCTGATACGCGGTGTGTGGCTGACGAGGCATGATGAAGAGCTCGAACAGGAGAGGGCTGCAAGGAGAAAGGGGCGGCCGAAGAGCGTGAAAGAGACAAAGCTGGAGGACGTCAAACTCGTCGAGGCTGAAGAGTATCGTACAGGAATGGGTATGTTGATCAATATCCACTTTGTCACACACAATCACCCTGACAGATATACCTTTTCAGAGGTTCTCGACTTGACACACCCTGCGAATGTACAATTATTCCGTCAATGGGATCAAAAGGAGCTTGCATATGTGCAGCAACTGAGACACATCCGGATTTTCAGCCAGCAACCGGAAACTGCTGTCGTTTCGCAACCAGGAAAGCACCAATTCCTGATCAAGGGCAATGAAGACAGACAACAGGATATGCTAGTTGATACTGCGCCGTAGCCGGTGTCAGACAAAGAACACAATAAACGTTACCATTAAACGTTAAACAGTGGGTTTGAAGACTCGGACGAAGGATGAGACACGTCCGGATGGCCAAAAGGGGCAATTGTCGATCGCACGATCGCATGGTAGGCGCTCGCTGGGCCGAAATTTTGAATTGCTGCAAATCGCTGGCTTCCCGCGAATCATTCACGCAAGGGACATTCGTCACTTGCATATCTGGGGCAACCATACTTTTTCTCTGCCCATGTACGTACAAGTACTCTGGTTGTTCCAAATTGTTTTCCACGTTTCTGGGATCCTCGTCGTTTGCCCCGTATAATCACGTTTTTCTAAGCGCAGTCCAGACCTTCGCCCGGGGCTCCATGGCGACCCTACGGCTTTTTATCCAGTCCACGATCAATATCCGTCCTTCCCCTCCCCCCCACCCCCCCCCCTACGGCTGTTGTTCCAAAGGTCCTCATTGTGAGCCTCTTCCGCCATTTTATGCTCCGTCGCCTTTTTGCTGAGTGTGACATCATAGGTGGGCGGAGGTCCCTCAGGTCTGGTACTCGCCATCTCTCTCCTTCAAAACGGCATTCCAGTCCGTATTATCGAGAAAAATGCCAATCCACGTCTTGGTCAACGAGGAGCGGGAATCATGGTCGGGGTCCTCATTCTTGCCTTTGAGGTCGTGTCTAATCTTCTCCCCGTCTTCTAGCCTCGTTCACTGGAACTCTTTACTACCATCCGTATAATCGATGAGGTCTTGGAGCGTGCCATCCACGTTCCACGTGTGCGCAAGTACAAGTTACCAGGAGGCACACAACCCATCCAGGAATTTGATATGCATCCTCCCCAAAACCCCACTCCGAGTAATCCTTACGTGCGTCCGCAGTATCAGCCTCGCCTTCCTAAAATCAATACTTATTGTCACCGCTGCGGTGGTAGTTAAATCCGGTCATGCTGGGTCAGGATCGACTAGAAAAGATCTTCCACGCTGCATTGGCCAAACTCGGATGTGTCGTGGAACTTGGGACAGAATTGGTCTCTTTTACGCAATTCGATGATCACGTTGAGGCGAGGTTGTTCGTCAAAGGGGCGGATCCGGGTGCCGAAGGAGCAGAAGAAGTCGCCTCGTTTGAGTATATGGTCGGCACGGATGGCGCAAGGGGAGTCGTACGGAAACAGCTCGGCTTGTCCTTTCTTGGAGAGACAAGGAGAATAGAGAACTTTGTTGTGGGCGATATCAGAGTCGAGGGTCTGTCGCAGTCAGTGAGTATCATACATTCATCCCCTTTCTTACCTCGATTCTCATCCCAAGCCCAGTATTGGCATATGTGGGGAGACGCCACAAGCACCATGTTCGTCTTCTATCTTGATCACGCAAATTATTCCTTACATATCGTGCTTTAGGGTGAGCCTCCGTGGAACAGAAGAACCAGACCTCTTCAACTTCGTTGTTGCGGGGAAGAACATCAATCACGCCGAGCTCGCGAACAACCCAGATCAACTACGAAAAGTTTTCATGGAAAACACCGGCAATCGCGAAGACTTGAAGTTTGGCGAGTGTCCATGGATATCCTATTACACGTCAGTTCTGAATTTTCTGTCTTCTTCGAACTCGTGTGACATTTATATTCGTCTAGGCCCAATATCAGGATGGTGGACAAATTTGGAGTCGGTCGTGTGTTTATTGCAGGAGGTGCGTATCTTGATCACCAAAGATCAGCCTTGTTGACTTAATTCCCTCTCTATTGTAGATTCCGCCCATGTACACAGCCCAACTGGCGGCCAAGGCATGAACACGGGCATCCAAGACTCTTTCAACCTTGGCTGGAAGCTCGCCTTGGTAATCAAGAAATTCGCACCACCTTCCCTCCTCGACACATACACCGAAGAACGACTACCGGTCGTCGCCGAAATGCTCAATCAAACCACTAAAATCTTGAAAACAACCTTCAAGGAAGGAGAAGAAAAGCCTTGGGACAAAAGCGAAAGCCTTCTCCAACTCGGCGTCAATTATCGGTGGAGCTCTATCGTCTTTGACGAAAGACAAATCCTCGAAGCACGGCGTGAAACCGAGGATAACGATTTCATGGCTGACTACGAATATTTTGTCGATGACCAAGATGACATCGACGTTGACTCGTACGGAAACCTCCTCGATGGCCGTCTCCGTGCAGGCGACCGCGCACCCGACGCATCCGGACTGATTGATCGTTCAGCCTCATCCCTCTTTCGGACCACTTACGACCTCTTCCGAACATTCGGCTCCCATTACCACACAGTTCTCATCTTCTCCGAGTTGGCAGACCCAAAACCCGTGCTCAAGCTTTTGAAGATCTACCCTCCTGGCACTGTCCGATCCGTCGTGATCACGCGTCGTGGACGCTCTATATCTAGTCCCGCTGTTGCATCTGCGGATTTAGTCCTAGAGGATCACGATGGCCATGCATACGCCGCATATATTCCTGGCAAAACTTGCGGTATCGTCGTTGTTCGACCTGATGGCATTGTTGGTGCCATTGTGGAAGATCGACGCTGGCTGCACAAGTACTTCCTAGCCATATTCGCCGGGGAGACGAGAAAGTCCAAGTCTGGTTCCTCTACGCCTCTATCTGGTTAATGGTCTCGCTTCTGGTCTTGTCATTCGTGCTTCCGACTTGTTTCCAACGCGCCTTATAACACTACCTTGCTAGATAATAATAATGTATCGCCACTCATTTCGGTGAAGGCATACTGTTATTGTTCTTCGTTCTACATACAGGGTCTTATGATGTCTGTCTGTCCAGTATACGCATATAAATTAGGGTATAATTAGGGTATTAATGAGGGTCTGATGAAGGAGAAAAAAGGCCCAGAAAGGCCTCAGCAAGTGTGCAGACACCTTAGGTTGTAGTTGTTAAAGTCCTCTTCTATCTCATCGTCCACAAAACGAGAGATACGTTCTCTGAGTTGGGTCTCTGTCGGTGAAACCCTTTCACGTAGTTGAAGAATCCTAGCGTACGGCAGGTTAACATGAACCCTAACAATGGAGTCAAACTGGACTTGACAAGCGAACTCACAGGCGACAAGCCTGGGATTGGGAGCGCAGCATTTGATTAACACATGTGAACGTCATTCTTCTGAACTTGCTCACCAATACATTTGGTATAATCAGCGCGACGACAAACCAGCCACTTGCCAAAGAGCCGATCCTACGGTCCGGGCTGCAGAAGGGTCATCTATCAACTGGGACTTTCAGAGAGCTGTATCACATACTTGAGCCAAAGACCACCAGTAACCGTATTCAACGTGACCATTAACCCAAAAATTCCAAACCCTGCCATCCTACTGTGAGCAACCTTAGCAAAATACTCAAAGGGAAGTCCAAGCCTTGTTGCAAAAATAATCGACCCAGACCGCCCTGTGAATTCGTGGATCTGTAGTATTGCTGCAATCCAGGTGTTAGACCTAGAGCGGTGCCAGAAAGTGCCTTCTTCACGTACAATGACTACGATCAACGTAGCTAAAGCGTCAACTACGATAGAAGCAAACTAGATAGAGTCCAGGTTAGGAGCTTCAGAGGAAGGGTGTGAACCGACCATCAGATACTATGTGCATAAATCGTTTCCCCAATGGTGTGTGTCAGAGTCCACATTCGCAACGGTTCGAAGACGAGGCTCACCGCCATTCTCTCGGACGCAACACCGCTCAAGTAACTGTGGGACCGAATACACCCTGATTTTCCCAGCACCTCATAGATCTCGGTACTTGGCGTGAGGTCCGTGGTCAGAGCCCAGAACTGCATCGCGATGAAGCTGCATAGGGTTCCCATAAGGGGGAAGAGGACGAGCGGACTGCGTTCCGTGAACGCCCACGCTCTCAGAACAAGGACGGCTAAACGATAGAATGAGGTTACATGGTTTGGCGAGGAGAGGCTAGGAGGGAACCCACCCTGCGGAAAGAATTGCTTAAAACATTTTCGTTGAAAGAGTGGGTCAGTGAGACAGACTTGAAGGTCTAGAAGCGACAATTCACTTACCAATGGGATGATCAGGGCATATAGGCTTTTAATGATCGACGCGCAGAGGCTGCGTTCATGATCCAAAACCCAGGCCCAGATGTGATACGGCCAGACAAGCATGGGATAGTACCGACAAAATAGATAGGCAACTTTAGGGAACGTCCACGCTGAGCGGTGAACCTAGAGGATGCCTTAAGATACCACGAGCGTGAACAGGTATGATTAGAAAGTGCACCAGTCGCCTCTCGTCCTCTACGCTAAATTTGTCGGATGTTAGAACCGACGTCACAGGGTATTATTCCAGAACTCACAGAAGAATTGAATCCCATACGAACACGACATCTATGAAGATGTTTCTACTCGCGCTTCGAATGTAGTCCGTTGGGTCAACTCACAAACAACTGAAGAAATGACTTTAGTAGAGAAAATATCTTCGTGAAATAATCAACTCACTAACCAGCATATATCTACCACTGCGAGCCCCGCGGGAACAGTTAGCGTTCAGCCAAACTCGCACGAGTTTGAAACGAAACTCACAGTCGGACACGTCCAGCGACCCAGACCGCCGTTGGGTCTACAGAATCCATCCCCAAGCAGGGAGCCAAAAGGTCGGGAGAGATGCTAGGGGGGGCTGAGGATGTGGAAAATGAAATTCCAGGGCGGGGACAGCGAATGTTGGTTCGGCCCGCACGTTTATCTGGTGGTGCATGGAGTAGCCTCGCTCCCGTTCTAATGGGGAAGTGTATTAATCTTCCTCAAAGCGAACAGTGGGCCAACTAGTATTATCCGACCCTTCGTTGTTCCTGGTAATATAAAGTGGACATTGCACGACCTTATCAATCTCATGACTGCTCACATTTGAATAGAAACAGAGTCGACATGAGGCTTATACAGTCCATGGACCTTCTGTCTCTATGAGACGCGTACCGTCGAGCGGTCATTGGACGTGCAGCAAATAGAGAACATCCAATCCATGGTCCTATACAGACGTCCAGTGTGACGAGGCCCGATCCGCCGACGACTGAGCTGTTCCCAGAACAGGTTTCAGCATCCCTTAATTTGGAAATGACGTGGAAGAAGCATTGAAGCTGGCGTGCATATACAGCAGCACCAGCCCTGAGTACTGTTATCCAACTTGACATCTTTCCACCTCTCCACAACCAGATTTTCAATGGGGGCCATGGGCACGTTAAGTGATGATGACTACGATGTCATCTCCAATCCGGGTGACCTCTCGCCGGACTCGAGTGTTGCAAATATACAAACATGTAACTTGACAACCTGGGAGCCACAGCCATGTCCTTCAAGTGAGAAATTTGAGGCTGCACAATGGACGGCAACCGATATCCAAGACTACGTCCGTAAAGTCGCCAAGGAGCGTTATTCAAGCTTCGAAAACAGAATTGTCCGGGTGTATGTAGACGGTGCTTTCGACCGGCTATCTGTCAGGTGAGTTGAGAATAGTGGCCAGAGAACAAGGATGCGACGATTGACAGACTGAAACAACCCCTAGTCATGTCCTCCAATTACGACAAGCAAAACTTTCGTTTCCAAGGGTGCATCTTCTTGTTGGGATCTTCTCAGACCAAGTGCTCCGGGAGCACAACTGTAAGCCCAGCTGGCCCGAAGAAGAGAGGTATGAATTAGTCAGGCACTGCCGCTGGGTCGACGAAATCGTCCCGGAAGCGCCATGGGAGCTTGACGAGGACTTCATACGCCAACAACGCATTGACTTTGTGGCAATCGAGGAAGGAGTTTCAGTCAATCCAGCGTACGATATCCTTCGCGTTAGGGGTTATGATGAAGTGAAGCGATTGGGCGAGTCTCCTAACCTGGGCTTCACGCTGGGTAACTTAATAACTGTTGCCATGTTTAGGTAAAGCAATACCGACTCGACGGATCGTTGGTGTCGGATCCGCTTCGGATTCTCGGCCTCCATCACCGGTTCCTTCCTCCACCACTTCACCTTCAACCCCTGTCCCTCCCTCGCCGCCCGAAGATTTTGGCGGTCATCTTCGTATGACATAGACAGATTATCTTGTGCTACAGAGTTATATTTTGAACCATTGCCACTCCCGGCGTCTTATGTTGGACCAACTCATTCATGTTACATCCCCGTCCATTGACTTATAGAATTCATGCCTGATCTCTCACAATGCGCCACCCAGCCGAAATGAAAACTGATCAAATTGCTACAGGGATGTCCGCATTATGTACATATGGAGTATATAACAATGTCTGAATAAATAAGAAACCGTGCGCAACGAAATGAACAGTACCATATACAACGTGAGCAATAACGTACTACATAGATAAAGAGGAATAACCATAAGGTGCCTGACTCTCACTCAGTAGTGGTTGTCAACGCCTTTTTGCGGTGAACGCCCATATGCCGGGTTAATTGGTCCGGGCGCGCGAACGCCTTTCCACAGTTGGGTTCAGCACAGACGTACGGACGCTCTCCAGTATGTGTTCGCAACTGTGTAGAGAGACCATATCAATATTTTGGGCACACCAAATAGAATATTCATCTTACATGTTTCGACAAATTCGAAGATTCCGCAAAACCTCTATGACTACGGTCAGCCAAGGAACAGTTCTAGAACGATGGGGAACTTCACGGACCTGCCACAATACGTGCATTTGAACGGTTTGTGCCCGTTGTGCACCCGTTTATGAATTGTTAAAGCCCCAGTTATGGCAAACGATTTCCCACAACCTGGGAAATCACATTTGTAGGGTTCTATTGTCATGTATAAGTCATTGAATGGGGAGCAGTGAACGTAAGTAAGGCACTCACTTTCTTGAGTATGTCTACGTATATGCTGTTGCAACGTTGCAGCCTCTGAGAAATTCTGCAGGCACTCCGGACACTGGAAAGGTCTATAGCCCGTATGCGACTGCACATCGTCCGGATCACTTTAGTTCACTCATAGAAATCGAGATAGAAGAAACATACCTGTAAATGCCGGGAGATCTTTTGTTTACTTGAGAAACCCTTATCTCCGTTCCTTGTACACCCCTCCCATAAGCAATCATACTGTGGTTTCCCGCTTCCAACGTGCACCGCCGACATATGTGTCATCAAGTCATCACATGTCTCAAACACCACCCCACAGGCCTGCCATCTACACACATGCCCTTCTCCAGGTGTGAGCGGAACCTCCCCAACAGACGTAGTTGGGGAACTGATTGCGGTCGTTGTCGTCCTTGGCGAAGGTGTCGTAAGCGCATTGAAGTCCTGGTGATATGCTTCCAGGTCGCCATTCTCCCCTTGGAATTTCTGCGACGAAACAGGATGGGCTGCGACACTAACGCTGGTGGAGCCTGAACCGCTCTGTGCACATTGAGATTGTTGTGGTTCCTGGTTCTGTCGTCCTTGTTCCTGTGGTTGAGATGTTGTCACCCCGGCAAGTATCCGATTGGCCTCTGCATTATTACACCGGAGATCATGTAGTCCAAGATGGTCTTGGAATAAATGACTGGCCAGGCTTGAGAGCATAACGTCCACAGCATTCCCATTTGAAGCCCCTGACAAAAGCTGTGGCTGGAGATACTCCGTGCAGTCACCCCACTGGCAAGGCAACCGTATCGTATCATCCACACATTGTTTGTGTGGCTGAATACTGGAGGAATAGACCCGGCTATCAGAGGACTCCGGGGTCGCCGCTCGGCGCAAGTGTGCGAGGTTGACATGCCCAACGAGTTCCGAGAGTGAGGCAAATTGCGCCCGACAATCACCCCACATACATGTCAAAAGATGTGCGGAAGGGGACGAGGACGAGGGGTGAGGTTGATGCGGCTGAGTCTGTGGCTGTGGGATATGTTGAACCAGTTGCGAATCCTGGAGGGTGGATGGAAGCGGGGGAGGCAATGCGGGGTATACGTGCGTTGAGGGGGAAACATTATAGGATGCTAACATGGGCGAACATCGAGAAGTATTGTTATCGGGAGTAGACCGGAGAATAGGGGTAGCGGCGGCTGGGGGAGTAGTATGCGTCGATGGATAAAGTTTATTCGACCCAGTTGTCTGTCCACAGCCACAAAACGCAGCTGCAAGAGAAGCGTCCCAGCTATGATGCCCCCCATCCTGTGGCTGTTGAAGCGACTGCGAAAAATTTGCAGGCCGAGTCTGATCGGCATAACAAGGGTGGTACTCCTCGCAACACTGAAGCTGAGGAGGGTCAATCGTCTGAGAAGCGGTAGTCAGGGGCAATGAGCTCACAAAAGCATCGAACCCGTTGCAGTCCGTACAATCTGTTGCGCTATCGCAGACGAAATCGCAGCTGGAATGGCTATCAGCGCAGTTCAGGCTGTCGTGTTCCGGATCGCTGCATGTAATGACGACGCATTGGTCTGTACACTGTGATGTCAGCTCATCGGAGGTCGAGCACGTTGGCTCCCTGCATTCTGTATTGCAGTCTGCACATTCGGAAGGAGAGATAGCGTAGGGATAGCCATACTTGGCGTAGACTGGGTTCCACTGCGGTGGTACGGGGGTCACAATGGGGTGGTGTTGCATATCGTGGACAGGAGGGCGGCCGGGGCTCTTGCCAGAGCGCAGGTGGGAATAGGGCAGGTAGGTTGAAGGAGAAGCCGTTAAGAAGGAAGACATAATACTTGACCGTAGTGATCTTGACTGTGGAGGTCCTCATAGTAACATACTCGGAGCTCACATAAGCATATGACAGCCACCGGAACCTCCCGGCCCGTTCCCGTGATGAATGATGTATTATTGTACAGTGATTGTTGCAAGAGTCAACCATTACTAGCTCTATCGTATCTTCCACCTACCGCCTCCCCTACTCAAAGTCAAAGTCATCTATCTCTCCTCCCAGCTGAATCTGCTGTACCACCTGGTTTTCCTCATCGATTGCCATCTCAACGTCTTCCGTCTCAACGCATCCAGCCCCTATATGTGGATTCAAGAAGTCCAGACATCCATGTCCGCAACCCCTCCACATGACGGGCACCATG
Organism: Podaxis mareebaensis; assembly: GCA_018524725.1. NCBI lineage: Eukaryota > Fungi > Basidiomycota > Agaricomycetes > Agaricales > Agaricaceae > Podaxis > Podaxis mareebaensis. Next base: position 166,760 of record JAEUWP010000138.1, on the reverse strand, counting down.
CCACCCGCATTTTGTCCTGCAATTACTTTCTCCCAGGAGAACCTCCGCTCAACCGGCCGCACGAAAATACGATCCTCAGCATGATGGTTTGGGTTACCGCATATTCCCATGCTGATCTCGCCTTGCGACTCGCCCATTAGGTCGCTTCGGCACACGGATCCTGGAACGCATGCATCCAACGTCTCCGCTATTCGAGGTGGGATGAGGCAGGTCGGCGGAAGAGGGAGGTCATAGTTGGACGACAGGAATGTATCAGGGTTCCCTTTCGAGAAAAGAGTCGAGGGTGCAGGCGACACCAGAACGCGATACAATAGCTCCGTGAGAGGAAGTACGCGGTCGGGAATCAGGGCTTCAGTCTCGCTCACGGGTCGTTCGTTCACGCTTGGTGGTTCCAAGAAGGGGTTGGGGTGAAGGTTGAGAACACGCAAATTCATCGACAGCAGCTCCGAAGGCACGTATTGCAGCTGGTTATTTGCAATATTCAGATCCTCGAGGTTTCGCAGGCGGCAGATTTCTGGCGGCAAGACCGTCAGACGGTTGCCTCCTATAACGAGTCAAAGTTACGGAAATCATGTGGAGAGAAGCCTGATCAGCACTCACGCAAAGTTAAAACTGTTAGTCGCTCTAAATCCCAAAGGCTTCGAGGCAACTTGGTGATCAGATTGTTGGAGAGGATCAGATGTATGCCGTCCCTCATCCCATGCATAGTGGTGACATTGACGCTTCGTGTTCTTTCTCCGAAGGTTCGGGCAAATCCTCTTGTATTTGCAGGCGCTGTTTGTGCTCGCATGAAGGGCCGGTGCCCAGCTTTTATCTTGGTCATTTCCAATGCAGCCATATCGTCTGGGGCCGGGATACAGACAAGGCATTTCAATGTTTGAATGATGCTCTCAGGTATAAATGTGAAGTGGCGGTCTCTACTCCTTATTCAGCCCGCTGTTACGCATATACGGATATTGGGACTCACGAAACGTCAACAACTCGCATCTGCAAACTAAAGATCTCCTCGTCCAATCTATCCCATTTCTCGGTTTCCTTCTCCAAAGCAGTCTTCTCTCGCTGTGGGGAAGGTTGCAAGTACAGCGGCAGAGGCATCCGTCCATCAAAATGATGTTCCTCATCACCCATATCCTGGCAATGTCGAGCCCGTTTTGGGGTTGACGGGGGAGATACCAGGGTGCCACGTCGTTTTTGTTTCTTCTCATACTGCGGTGGTGTCTTTGTTGAATTAAAGCTTCCGGCGAATGGGTCGGCGAGTTTGCTCAAGCCGTCTACATCAAGGGAAGAGTCCAGCTGTATGGGGTCCAACGTTGGAGAGGTCAAGGGCGAGGAGTCGATGCATAAGCTAGGTGATGATGGTGGAGAGGAGAATGTAGGAGTATATGCTGCACGATGGGAGAATTGCATGGAAGGAGGAAAGAAAGAGAAGAGCACTGCCAACTGTGCTGTATTTATATGGGTCCCAGCAATACATCTGCGTAAACGATCTCATACACGGTCACGTGTATCGCGTCTCCCCAGATCGACGATTCGACGGAACCTGTGCGTAGCCCAACTATAGCCAGTAAATCCATGTTCACATCTTGTGAGGTGTGAGTATTGTCTTGAGGCTGAAGGCACGGGACCAGTATGGTCTGAGGTCAATTACATCAAGTGGGTACCCGTTGCACACGACCACCAGTTACACAGATCATCTAAAAATTTGATAAGTATCTCTCGGGTTGTCTTCGGCGCTCTTCACGCAACGGAGCATAGGAGATATCGATAAAGAAACATGTCGACTTTGTAAGAGGAAGCAACGTAGCATTTTGACCAGCTATCGCTCATTATCATGACTGCACCAGAGAAATAAGGTATCGAGGGCAGCTATATTCACGGCAGACGGAATAAATAAACCAAGGGAATGAACGCGCGGCAGTGGGTCGGAAATTTCAGCATGCATCACTTCAAAAAAATTCCCAATATGAGGACATACGTCTAGAGAAAACCAAGAGTAAATTAAGGGAATTACGACGAGGATTCAGTTGGAGCAGGAGTAGTAGTGGATCGGTTTAGCGGGTTCTCTCCCCAGGTAATCTCCTCCCCCTTCTTCCTCATATCCTTCCACTCTCCAGCAATCTGCGAGACCAGCTCCTCCCTCTTCTGTCTCCGCTCCGCAACCAGCCTCAACACATGCGAACGCTTCGTAGCGTAGGGAGCCTTGAGCACCGTTCCCTTTGTGATACGCAACAGCTCCAACTTGCGCAATTGCCTATTCTCCTGGATATGGAAGTGTTTTTCGATCCATTCCTCGCGCTGTATGCGTTGTTCCTGAGGCATGTCTTCCAAGCGGTGGGGGTAGTAGAACGGGTCGACGAGGCCGACGACGGCACGTTTGTACGATTTGTAGGTCTGCTTACGCTTATTACGCGGGGGAATAGGGGCAAAGTAATTGTCGGTGCGGATATAGGTCGTTTTGACACCATAAACAGCAAGGAGGTACGAGCGGATATCAGTCTTAGTGACGGAGTGGGGGACACGGAAGGTAGCTTCGTATGGGTTATATGGTTCTCCGGGAGGGGTGTGGTTTCGGACGAGACGGAAAACAATATTAGGAAGATAAATGGGTTGACCGACAACCTGTGTCTCCTGTTGTCCGTCCTTATTCACGGACTTGACACCACGTAGGCGTGACCTCCGTGCATTCTGCTTCTCTATCCATTCCGCGGGTGTAAGTGGTTTTCCGTCAACTTTGGGGATAAGTCCGAGGGCGAGACGGCGTTGGTAGCGAGCGTAGTCGGAGGGTGTCAAGCCGTCAGTCGTCGCGTCGGATGCGCCTGTCTCAACAGGACCAAATTTTTTGTCGCGACGGAGACGAACGGCGAGAGGTGTGGAGGCGGTTCGTGCGACGAGTGCTCCTTCTGGAAGGGATGAGACCGGGGGTTTTGTTGAGTATAGGCGAAGAGAGCGGAAAGAGCGACAGAGGGACTGCATTTTCTGGTTGACAGAAAGAGCCACCTCGTCAATGGACTTTGACACGGAAGAAGCGCGGCCTTGGGAAATTCTCCGGAGGGCGCTGTCCACGTGACCACCTCTGTTAATGCACAGGGCTTGATTGGAAGGCGTGTCCGCATCTCATATCCACCTCCAGACTCAGCTTTTCCCAACCTGTCCTGACCTTCGAGCCACATTCCTCGGCCAACGGCTGGTAGTCCGCCTACCACGATGCCATCCTCTTGTTTTCGCATCTTTCGCGCTGTACGCTCCGTCTGTCTCCCCGTCACTACCGTCATCGGTTTCTGCTTTCTCCTTACGTGGGTTTTCATCCTCTACCAACCTACCCCTGGTCCTGGAGTCATCCAACGCATGGGATGGCAATCATGGGAATCTGTGGATGAAAGGCCACTAAACATTGGGGTATCTACGGGCAACAACAACACTGGCACTGGCAAGGGATCCAACACTGGCGGCGGTGCTGGAGGCGACGTTGACTGGTGGAATGTTACGGCCACGGAAGATAACGTTGACTATGCCGGCCTTCCTCTAGACGTCTGGAATCCACTGTTACCTCATAATACCGGATGTAAGTGGTCAATTCATTACTATGGATTCTTGACAGAATTCCAGCTGACACGTATACGATAGTATCCGAAATAGCAGTTACACGGTGTTTAGTTGATCCTGAAATTAGTGGAGATCTATGCACTCCGGATACTACGAGTGAACAAGATGCAATCAAAGGGAAGTGGGTTCGTGTAGAACCCAACTTGAACTGGGAGGCTGGTTATCTATCAGGGTGGCTTGTGGGTAATCTGTATCCATGTTAACTGACCTAGTATTGACTGGTGTTGTCCTAGAATATTTATTATCGACGCACCCGTCGTCAAGATATAAATCTCATTACAGATATCAGACTGCTCCCGGAACACGAAGAACCCTATCCAATTGACGGCTGGCGAAAAGCGGACCTGTCTCTCCGCGCTGGTATCCTTCGCGCCCCACCGTTATATTTATGGTACCGCGTTGGAAAGACTGCTAGCCAAATGACCGCAGAAGAAAAAGAGAATATCATCACAGAGATCGACGTCACTTTCGGAGACGATGTACCATGGTATGGATTTGAAAAGATTCAGCCACCTACCATGTCCGCAAGCGGCAAAGTCCAGTCTGCACACATCTCTATCCGCAAAGGAGTGAAACGTAAGTTTTCCTATGGACTCCAGCCAAGTTGCCATCTGAAGGAACGCCCTTAGTACCACCGAAGGCACGACCTTTACATTTCTCCAGAGAAGGAAGGTTCAAAATTTTGCAAGTCGCGGACCTTCATTTCTCTGTTTCACCGGGGGTCTGTCGTGATACCGACATAAATCCTTGTACAGGGTCGGACAATATGACGACTTCCCTTCTCTCGCGCGCTCTTGATTTGGAGAAACCGGACCTCGTCGTCTTCACTGGCGACCAGCTGAATGGACAGGGTACCTCCTGGGATCCTATGTCCGTCCTGGCAAAGTTCGCCAAAGCCGTAACACAACACAAGATTCCTTGGGCAGCCGTGTTTGGAAATCATGATGAAGACGATGGAGTTGGAAAAGAGGCTCAGGTCCTTCTTATGAAAGCTCTGCCATATAGCTTGGTTGAGCGAGGGCCTAAGGATGTGCATGGAGTTGGAAACTATGTGCTGAAAGTGAAAAGTGCTGATCCGTGAGTCATCCGAGGCTTTGATTTTGCGACCTCTTGATAGTAACCGGATTGCCTGATTTATAGCTCAAAGACTCACCTCCTCACCTTGTACTTCTTGGATTCGGGAAGTTACTCGAAAGGATGGTTCGACTTCTTCGGATTCTTTACCCCCACTGAATATGACTACTTCCGCGAGGTAGGTTATCTTGTTATTAGCATTTCGGAGATGATTGATAAAGCTTCGTGGATCCAGTCGCAAATTAACTGGTTCCTGCAAGAATCCGGGTCTATAAAAGAGATTGAACGTCCGTTCCACCCGGATACAGCAAAAGACCTCGGTCACAACTTCCGAGTGAGGCAAGGGGAAGACCAACTTACTTCAAGCAGAAGACGTCTTGCCAAACCCAACGCATTGATGTTCTTCCACATACCACTGTACGTCGCTATAGGTTAGATGGTACTCACGGCTGCTGATAACTCTTGACCAGACCCGAGTCCTACTCCAAACCCGATATCGACCCACAATCCAAGAAGCCGCTCGACGTCGGTATAAGTGGCCAAGAAAAGCCGGGTAACGCAAAGAAGAACGGGGGTATGTTCGAGAAGGGGATTCTCAAAGCCAAGGAGAGCAGTCACAGATCAAATGCCAATGTTCTCGAGGTCAAAGTGATCGGTAACGGCCATTGCCATAGTAGGTGTTCGTTGTGTTGGATGCGAACGGCGCTGATGGTTGCTGCAGTCACAGAAAACTGTCGACGGGTCAAGGGTGTCTGGCTGTGTTTTGGAGGGGGAAGGTAAGGATGATATATAATTTCTAGCTTCGGATACTGACGGATCCTTGTTCCTTTTCCATGTAGCTCCTATTCGGGCTATGGGAAGATAGGGTGAGTTACATTAAGTCTGATGTTAATCCCTGCTGATGTTTTTTCCAGGTTTGATCGTCGATTCCGAGTATATGAGATCTCAGATTATGGAGAGACGATTAAAACGTGGAAACGGACTGAACACGACGACATCGTGGATGAAATGATACTTGCTGGGCCAGGGGCCGCACCTCTTTCTTAAGCTGTATTGTACATGTAGATTAGTGCTCGAGTTATTACATTGTCGATATGTTTTAATGTGGTTAGGGGTGACGTTCCCACGGGTGCATGTTGTGGTATGATGGTCCTTGATGGGTTCTTGGCGACCATATCCTCTGTCTACACACCACTGGTGCTTGTGCACCCATTCTACTCACCACCCCTGACCCCTATAATGTCCTCAACCGCACAACCGCGCCAGCCTCAGCCAGGGCCATCCCAGGGCCATCCTTCACGACGCGACAATCACTCAATATCATCCAACCATTCGTCTTCTGGACGCGAGCGGGCACGAGAGCGGGCACATGTGAGGGTTCTATTGCCTTAATTATCCCCTTGTGCTCATTCCTCTTTTCCCCTCTCCTTCACATTTCCTCCACCAGCCCGCTATGGAGTCTGCCGTGACCCGTCTATTGGTGTCTATCAAGGCCTTACTGGAATCCCTCACTCAGTGGAGTGAGCAAAAGATAGACGAGGTAGCGGTTAGCGATGTCTATGTGCAGTTCGGGAACGACTTCAATACTGCAGTGGCCGCCTTTGCATCGTTCAACATCGATATGTCGTAAGTCTCAACGGATCCTAACCCCCAGTTCCCCTTTGCTCAGTTTGGCCATGTGTCTCGTACGTAGCGAGCTGGTATCAGTACCAGATGATCTACGCGTTGTACTCGAACAGTGTCTCTCGGAAGATGCAACACCAGACAATCTGGAAATATATCTCCCCAACGTTCGCAAAATCATTACCAACCTTTTGCAAGGCCTCCGAGAGAAACAGACAATATACCGCAAAATCATGACCGATCATCGCCGTCAGGCGGAGGGCCACGAGAGGACAGAGAGTCGATCTTCACGGAGCCGAAGAGAAATGGGGCATCGCCCAGACTCATCACGGACTTCGAATGGCGAAGACGGTACGCAGAGGGATAGCGTTAGGAGAAGCGGACATACATCGACGAGGAGGAGAGATATCACTTCCCAGAGTTCGCAAGGAAGTGTCCCACCCACAGCCAATAACGAAGAACAACCGCAGCAATTCATTGGAGGCTTCGCACCCACGATTCTCGAAGAACAGAACATGGGTACGCCTCCTCCAGAAGCCCAGCCCCCATTACCCCCATCAGCAACCGATTCCATCTCCTCACAGCACCGCAGACAACCTTCTACCACCGCATCAGTCCTTGAACGGTCACTCCCTCCACCGCCCGAGCCACCGCAGCCAGAACCTACCCCAGCAGAAACCGCTCCACCCCCCGTAAACTCTCCCGTACCGGCAAGTGTTAAGCGGTACTCCCTTGTCGACAAACCGGTTACAACTCCGCCTCTTCCCGTTGTCATTGAGCCTTCGCCTTCGAGCCCCGATATTCCCGCTGAGCAGACAAGCGAATCATCGTCCCAACCATCCGAATCTACCCCCATCGAAAATGTTCCCGCAGTGGCCGACTCTCTCGCCGCCCTTAAGAAGAGCGACGTCCTTGAGAGGCGCGCTTCGAAACGTTTCTCGACTTACAATATCTCCAAAATCACAAATAGCGGTGTGAAAGGTTCTCTGCGCGGACATCCAAATCGGCGGTCCCTCGCTGCATCAAACGCCCTTACACCTGGAGAGTTGGCGGTTCTCACGGAAGTCGATGATGAGGAGAATGCGGCGCAAGAGACTCGGAGACGCTCTCGGTCAGCATCGCGACCAACAACTCCAGCCGTCCCGCCACTACCTACCACACCTTCCCGGACCCCCGAACCCAAAGTTGCTGCTGACGCGCCTAGCAAGCCTACACCTAGTGCACCTCCGGGCAAGGTTCCCGTATTCCTCCAGTTGGGTCGCGAAGTTAAGAAGGTTTCTATTGAACCTGGACTTTCGTTTGCTGGTCTGCGGATGCTCTTCGTCGATAAATTTGCATATAACCCTGGGCTGGAAAACTTTCCTGCTATCTATATCCGTGATCCCTCAAGTGGTGTTCAGTATGAACTGGAAGATGTGGACGAGGTGAAGGAGAAATGCCTGCTTTCTTTGAACATTGAACGTGAGCCCATCTAATCAAACCCCATATGAATCATCGGTTAACATGATTCTATAGCACTCGACCAAATCAAGCAGCATATCGATTCTCAAATTTCCAGCCTCCATCAAGATATAAAGGATCTGAAAGTTGCAATCGCAAACAACCAGCGGCCTTCCATGCAACTTCCACATATCGTCACCCATCCCCTCGCCGAAAGCACGCCACTCCCTCGACCATCAGATCGCCAATTCCAGACCGCCGCTCGCAGGCTATCCCGCTTTGTTGGCGACTCGTCCTTCGTTGCTCAATCCATCGGCAGTCAAAATGAAACTACACCACCTGCCTCAACTCAGGTTTTGCCCCAAATGACGGGACAATCCCTCCAACCCCAAATGACTGGCGCTTCTGCGTTTTCGGATTATACCAACAGAGTTGTTACAGATCTTCGGACGCAATTTGACGAAGTGCAGAATTTGCGCAGGGATATCGGTGTCATGCGGCAGCTCTATACAGAGTTTATGAAGCAGACAAAAGATTCCCTTGGTGCACTCCGAACACAAACGCAGAACGTCAAGCAGCTGGCAAACTCATCCGTTGGTGGCGCGCGAGCGTTCATCGATTCTGGAAAACAGAAACTGGATATCCGGAGTCAGAACGTGCTCACAGATGTGGAGAGACTGCAGGATCTGGTGGAGAATATCAAAGACGATGTGATCAAACGACAAGTCACGCCCAAAGCGCAGTACTTCAAGTCGATCAAGAAGGATATTGAGAATGTCGCAGCGGAGTTGGAGAGTCTGAAGGAGCACATTAAGACGATTAAACCGATGTGGAAGAAGACGTGGGAGGAGGAGTTGCAGAACATCGTGGAGGAGCAGCAGTTCTTGAATCATCAAGAGGAGTTCCTGGCCGACCTGTTGGAGGACCATAAAGCTGTAGTGGAAGTATACGGACACGTCGAGCAGGTGGTCAATCTTCGGGGAGCCAACGGTCTTCCTCGAGGTGGTCGTCGGGGATACCGGCCCCCGCCACCAGACGAAGGACACAACGGACTGAGTAGCGTGATGCAGGAAATTCGAGGAGCCGCGGTAGACCCTGAAAAGCGATTGAAAGCCATCGAAGCCAGCCAGAAGAATAGGGAAAAGGAGTTGGCTGCACGGTCCGACGATTTGCAGGCTGAATTGACTGAATTTGTTGGACAGAAGAAGCTGAGGATGACGGGTGGTGCAGAGGAGATCGAAAGGGTGAGGCAGAAGAGGAACGATATGACGCTCAAGGCCATGTTTACTGGCGGGTCCATCTCATCATTCACTAGTACAACGACGAATGGCTCTGGCGCGAACGGTAACTCGCCGGCATCTCCGACGACCCCTTTGGGCTGAACATGACACACATGTTCGATATTTCTGTCTTTATCGGTTTTTGGAGGGCATTTCCGTGTTTTCGCGTTCTCATTATCGTGACCTTTGTTCATTTTACTGCCTCGGACTTGATGAGCTTCATTAATGACCACGTTCCTTTGCATATTTAATCTCGGACGAACTATCCTTGCAATGAGCTGCAGCATATGATTTCTCCGCTTCATTCTGTAGTTTAGCAGCCTCATGTAATGGCCCAGCCCTGCTTTTGTTACGTGCACATTCTTTCTCTCTCGAGTCCAGGAAAACTGATTAAACACATGATCGGTTGCGGTGGGTATGCAATTGGTTGCAAGAAGCCTCCAAGAAAAATCCTACAGCGTATCGTACATCTAGGAGCAACAGGAGCGGGTCGTGGATATCGTACAACCTTAAGGAACGATTAACGGTTATCGCGACCAGAGGAAAACACCACACATACATGTTGGAGAATATCGTGAATGATAGTGCAGGACTTGTGTGTACCAGCTATCTAGCGCCGGCGGGCGACACAGGGGCACTGCCCCCCGAGTGTCTCACGGAAGAAGGGGTATCTCGTGAGCGGACAGATCTGCCATGGCTTATGTCCCTCATCGACCAATACCAATGCGCTGGTCTGGATACTAATCAGAATCAAAGAAAGCACAATCCACTCTGCAGACCTACCGCTCTTTTTTACTTGGTGAAGTGGGTGGCAGTTCGCCGGGCAGGCGCACTCGCTTGGGTGTCAAGACGAGGTAGGAGAGGTTGAAAGATGCCAAAGGCATCGGGGACCTCCTGGCTCCTGGTGGGATAATTTAAGGTGGGGGGGGGACGAGGTTGGAATCGGAGGCGATTTGAGAGGGCCTTTATATCAGAGTGATTAGAACCCCAGGGTTGCTAGACAACTCAACCACCACCACCCCGAAGCATTGATCCATTGTTCTTCTGGAAGTATGGTCAATGTGACTTGATGGCCCATTGTGGATACAGGTATACAATTGCGTGCGCTTTGCTGTGTCCCATGCTCACCGGTGTCTGCCGTGCGTGACAGGAAAGTGGCTGGAGGTCCATTTCACCGATAGACAGGCTGTACTGGAGGAAAGAAAGAGCCGATTAGCACTGGGCATCACGATACAGGAGTTGCATGCACGCAAGTAGTTTCTCGGGTCAAATCATTGTCGCAGTGCTGCAGTGATAGATCACATCCAGTTGGCTGGATTGATTAATTATGCTGTTCGATATGAAGCAGGATACATTCAGATGAAAGATGCCCCTATGATGACCTAAGAAAGAAAAGTGGCCGTAAGATGATCTGAGGTTGTCGATTTTAGGTAAAGCCATAGTCCTGCCGAGGATCAGGCCTTCAGGGGACTGAAGTAATCCTCGATGATTGGCACATAATAGATAACTCGAGACGTTGAAATATGTGGTTCTTCAGGTGCGGGTTCGTACACAGAAGATGACAATCCAGGGCTGTGCCGTGACTCCAATATTGCTTTATATGATTAACTCAAGTCAAGCATGTTGCTTCCCTATACGGCACGAGGAACAGGTACTAGCATAGTAGGACAACAAGCTGGGAAGTCGTGATTAATGCAGGTTGTGTCCAGCGTGAAGACCATGTCAGCTTGTTCGAGGTGGACGTCATGCAAGGTTTACCACCATCGTGATTGGTCGCAAGAGTTTTCATTCACAACCGCAGGCCTCTATATGTTACCAAGGCTCTCAGGTGCAGCGCACCCGCCAGAGCCGCGTTATAATCCTCTATTATCAGTGATTGAGATGGTGACCTCCTTACGTCTTACCCTAGTTGAAGTGGTTGCATCGAAAACTTTACCTGACACATCGAAGTTCAAGCTCAAGTCTGGATCTAGCCAAATTAGAGTACATCAAGTCTCGAAGGTCTCGCCGAGAAGATGCATGAGGAGATTGAAAAGTGATCCCCTACAAAGTACACTTCATCATCCTATTCGTTGTTTTCGCGTAGGCTGACCGGCTCTTAGTCAATACACGAGTGTTGACCATGTTAAAGACGCCATTTTGCTTCTTGAGGTAACTACCTTTCAGTGGAATGATTTTCCCGAGTCATCCATGTGTACCGCGAGGTGACTTACGAACGTTTATGACATTCCTATCTATGACCCCTGGCTCTCTGTCGGACGGATCTGAAGACTCGAGGGGCCCGAGACATGCTGAAGATCTCCGCCCCTCAACTGGGTTAGTGCATTAGTGCTCTGATGTATATTGCAAACTTCGTCCATTTCTGCAGAACGAGTCATAACCAATGTCCGGGAAAAGCTGTCCCAGGTTCCTGAACCGTGGAGAGACATTGATTTTCTGGGTTTGCTGCATAGCGAGCAGGATCGTTTGGGGTACTCGCCGAAGGTCTTCATGAAAACTCTCGGGCATCATGCTGTTGCTGGAATGAGGGTTAGTTTGCCCGGCTTTTGTCAGCGACCCGGGCTCACGATCGCTCGTTATAGGATGGACCAAGTGTGGCAGAGACTATTTGAGTGCTGGGGCGTGAACGAACCCTTGCACGTCTAGTAGTTCCACTTCAAGATGAACAACCTGAAGTTTCGAAACTTTGATGTATGATGTATATTGCACATTGCTCAATGACAGATTTTGTACACGATAGCTACAACAAAGTGATTCGACTAATTTCAATCGCACAAGTGACTACATGCTCTAATAAACCAGGTAACGAGAGATTCGGAAAACAGGCAAGTGTTGTCCAGCGTAAAACAAAAGAGAAGAGCATCACACCGAGGGAGACGAATTAAGATGTGTAGGGCAGAACAGAAAATATGGTTCGTTCATTTAATGTAGTATTTATTTGTTGTCATGTCTTGGGATTGAAGGATTTAGAATGTCTCCCAGCCTCCGGGGTCAATGGTGGCTTCCAGCTTTCTCGCAACGATTGTCGGGATACCATGGTTGAGCCAAGTCTTGCGTACGTCTTCCCATCTCGCAGAATGAAGGAACTGGCGGCGGCCGCGTCTGATCAACGAAACCTGTTAGAAGGCAGACGTCTACCTGTTGAATGCTTACATACCTCATGGATATATCCACTTCGCCGTTTGCATCCATGTATGGTGCTAACGCGAACGTTCCATTACCAGCGTTAAGGAATAGGAGCGAGCAACGTTTGACGAGGAAGTAAACACCAATCATTCCACCACACCTACGGAGTAGTCAATAATAGTCGATGTCAGTTTTCGATGTAGGAGCAATATAATGGTTTCAAGACCCACTCTCGCGTGTGCATATTACATTCCCCACGTTCGTTATAATCAATGTCCGTGCAACAGTAACTCTGGAAACAGCACGTCGCGCCACAGATGAGGCAAATTGCAGCATCCATCGGCACAGTATTACACCGCTGACATGTCAATGCCTTGTCTTGCTGACCGAACAGACTGTCCAATACGAGCGGCAGGCGTGCCATGCGATAGATATTAGGGTACTCCAATACCACACCGCAGTTCAGCTGCGACGCGGCTTGTGAATGGCCGTAGTGTGCACACCAGCCTGATAGCGCGTTTTGCAGTGTATCTTGATGTGGAAGGTCTGCAAGCGGTGGTATGTCAAGCATGTCGAGGAGTCGTTTGTACTCGTTGGCTTGGGAGGTGCCATGGAGTGTTGGAGTGGGGAAGGATGACGGGAGGATGGATCGGCAGAGGATTGCAGCTCTACGCAAGAAGGGGAGAGTGAATTGGTAAAGAAGCTTCTCGATACGTGCTTCACCGAACGTTTCAAACGCCAGCATGGCTGTGTGCTCGAATATTGGTGAGTGACGGACAACAGACATGAAAAACATGCGGACATCGCCGAAGATGTCTTCGTGCGCCCTGTTCGCGATATAGGGTGTGTTGAAACTCCGTGTCTTGGTGAGAATGTAGATGAGGCCGATAACCGTCCGAGCTAAGCATGCATAGTATGTGAGAATGAGAATATGTTTAATCATCTCCGGCGCCACGGCTGCCGTTTCCACCAGAATCGTAAATGGATCCCTAAGTAGCAGCGGATAGGAAAACGATGTCAAAGTGATCCGACTCCATTCTGGTAGGAGGCGCTTGATGATAGCCTGTCGAATCGCATCCCGGCCTTCATCCGGGCGTCCCTTGAACTGCATCGCTGCAAGTCTCGACAAACAAACCAACATACCCCTGATCATCCGCATCTGAGCCTCCGTCAAGCTATCCGCCACAAGCCCACCACCATCAACATTCACGCCCCTCTGCGCAACCTCGATCCCAGCAATCGTATACCCAATCAACTCTTCTGGAAGGTAGATACCTGCACCTCGGTCACCCGCTTCTGGCTCGGGTCTATCGCGCAAGTGCCGTGTCTGCTGCGAAAACGACTTGCACACGCTCATAAGCGTATCGAGCATCTTCGCCGTGTCCACGTCGCCCCACCTATCTGGGTTCCTTAACGCAAGCATGTACCCTTGGTCCTGCACACCCCAAAACACGAACTCGCCAGTCCCATTCTTGAACTGCAACGCATCCATCAAAGGATCCGGTTTACTCTTCAGGATACTAATCCCTGCCGCTCTAATCCAATCTGCAAATGGCACCGTATTGAGCGTTGTGCGGGACGGATTCGTCACCGGCAGAATCACGTTTCCTAAACTCTTGCACAGGGGACAGATGTATTCTTTCCTCGGAATGTTCTCTGGGTGATTCCTTGTGGCTTGTGCACGATGTCGTTGGCGAATGGAGATACTATATACCTGAAAACATTCCAGATGCATCATGTGCGTGCACACTGATCCGTGCAACCCGAATTTCGTGTATGAGGAAGGGAACCCTTCAAAATTAGGGGCTAAGTTCTGTTTCGAGGCATCCAAGATCTCTTTTTGAGTTGGAGGGAATTTGATAGGGGAGGTGGATGGCGCTCGGTCCAGCGAACTACACATCTGCAGGACTTCGTTGAGATACGAACTCGGAATATCTGGTTGCTTGCGTAACAGCCTGCTAGGCTGAATCAGGCTTAACGCGCCGAATCCTCGACTGGAGTTGAGGTCTTCCTGGCAGACGATACAGGTCCCGAAACTCGTCTGCTCGTTTTCGTCCGCCTCTTCCATAACCTCGTCCTCATCATCTCCAATATCATCAAAGTTGATGGCGAAGCTTGCTTGTTGGGCTTTCATCTGCTGCATGATGGCCTCCTGACGCGCCTTAGCGGCGCGTTTCTTTGCCTCTTCGGCGCTGATTTGTGACGCGCTTGTGCGATCGGGGACAACTCTGCGTTTTTTAACCCCGTCGGCGACGTGTTTCTCCATCTCGTCCAGGATCCACGCGACGCGTGAACGGTAGGGCTTGTACTTGTCATGGTGCTCCAAGTTGCAAATCACGTCTAACAACGTCCTTCCTGGTCCCTGGGTACCGCTACTGTTCCCATCACCAAACGCCTTGCTCGCAGCCAACTCCGCAAACCTTCCTGCACGTTCTACAATCCCGAGCATGATAAGATGCAGTGCCTGATCTAAGATCGCCTCCGCCGAAGGCGGCGTCGCACCACTCGTCTCCGTCGCCTTCAACACATTTTCCAGCGAATAAAACATAATTTGCACCAACACCTCCTTCTCAAAAGCCGCCGTCAATCCGCCAAATACACCCTCACCCTCCTTGACACCAAACTTCTTTGGCACAATCACGGGATCCTGAACCCCCATTTTCTTTCTCAACCGCGTCTTCAACACGTTCTCGACCTCTTCCCGTTTGTTGCGTGTGTAGTGGTAGAAGAATGGGTTGACCTCGTCGTATACCTCGTCTTTGAGCTCGTAGAGCCCCGAGTCGGTGGAGGTTTCCGGCGGTTTGAAATTGGCCACTTGTGCGAGCATACGTTCGAAACATACGTCATCCACCAACCGTTCCGCGACGCGCTTCACTAAATCCGAAAATGTACATGGGCCCATTGCAAGGGCGTGCACGATTTCCCTCCGTACGGCGTTTTCAACGGACATTCTTTGGGGACTTGCGTCTTCACTCAGGATTACGATTAATACATATAGCACTTCCTCAACCATGCTGGAGAGTTGTTGCGGTTCAAAGATGGGATGGGTGGTGATGCCGGAGAAGTAATCTAGGAGGCCGAAACGATCGAGGATGGTGACAAAGATAGTGTTGGGATCAATGAGGACCAAAGAAGTCTGAAGGATGTAGAGATCTTGGTCGTAACAGAGCTCACGGAGCATGTAGTCACGGTAGTGCAGTAGTTGGCCACGGATTGCAAATCCGTTCCGAACCCAGAGTCCTGTCCTGATTTGCGCAATCATTGCGAGTACTATGTTGTATATTCAGCATTGAGCGATATACTGGCACATGACAACTCACCTCGTAACGGGAAGTCAACAATCGTCAAAATCGCCTGCTCACTTGCATGTTCCAAAAATACACCCCTCAAATCCTCATACCCAACCACGCTCAACGCCTCCCTGCTCAACAACTGCGTATGCTTCAACAACTCCGCCAGAAGCCAATGCAACGAATGGTGAAAGCTAACCCACCCCTCCAACACATCAAACTTGACCACCTGGTATGCCTTCCCACCAAACTCGACTCGATGAAACACGATTGGTGTGAATTTCGTTTTGTCTAGTCTATCTTCTGCGAGCGTGACAACCATGAGTATCGCGTGGATGACGTGTTGGATCGCGCACACTAATTGGGATGCGTTGGCTTTGATGAAGGCTTCGCCAAAGACTTTGATAACGCGCGAGAGGGAGAGGGTTACATTGAATACGGATATCCAGGCGTCAGTTTCGTATTCAACGTGGCTGGTCACTGCGCGTTTGTTCGGGTTGACGCACATGAACAACTGACATGTCTTGGCAAATTGGACGATGAAATCTCGGTTGCGTGCGATCATTTCTTGGACAGGTTCTGTATGGCAGAGATATCGAAGGTCGCTGAAGACGGGCATGAAACGTTTCGATTTGAAAGGGTAAGATTCGACATCCAAAGGTCCCGTATACGATGTCTGGTGTTGGATATGTTTTTCGGAAATTTGGTTGGTAAAGAACGAGGAAATAATATTGAGTAGGCGGGAGATGAGGTTGTGGTTCTTGACAATGTGGCCTGCGACGGAGGGGGTAGTGAAGAGTTGCAAGGCGAAGTATTTGATGGACGTCTCGGCTTCTCGATCAACGAGGAGGTAGGCGTCTATAACTCTATGGTACACGTTGGCGAAGTGGCCAGCTGTAAAAATGTGGGTGTTGGTGTAGAATAAGAGAGTAATACTGTAGACGCACCGATGGCCAGCTTGTGATTCCTACTCAGCGCCCTCACAGAAGCATATATTTCCTTCATATACAACCGGGGTTTCTTCCAGAGCCTCGTGTGATACAAAAAGAGCGCGTCAATCCTCGCAGGACTCGGGTCGTTGATATACAACGGTGACCTCGTATTAATCGGATACCCCATCTCCTTCCTCCTGGGGGAAAGCAACTCTGCTGCAATAATCTCCTTGATCACAAGCGCATCCGTTCCAACACGGCACTTGGTTAGATCCGCAAGCCACTCTATCAGAACTGATACGACTTGCTCGCAGAACGTGTCATACGCGCGGCGTATCGTGACCCCCAAATCAATTTGGGCAATTGACATGGCCATTTCGTATAATTTTGAAACATTGGTGTTCATATCAATGATTTCACGGCCCGCGTCGTCTATCCTCTGGATCACCTCCAACGATTCCTCCCGGGTTCGGTTCGTAAGATCGCAAAGCATTTTGATGAGTTCGTCGTAACAGTGCTTATCGTCGTTCCATACGATGACGCAGTACTGATCCTTCGTCATCGGGTCCGCGGTAGGTTGCAACCGAAGGTCACTCTCCAAGAGCGGAGGTCCAGGTTCATCGGGCGAATAATCCATCGTATCAAGAATGTAATCCAGGACGAAACCAATTGTCCGATGCATCATAGCCCTGAGGTCATCGGGGATCTGAACGCGAAAGGGGTAGTGTTGAACTGGAGGGATGTCGCGGGGCATAGGCCGCGATGCGACGCGTGGACCAGCTTTGAATACATCCGCTGTTTCTTCGGGGTAGGGTGATGGAGGGTGGTGCGGACAATTTAACGGGATCCGCCATACCTCTTCATCGCCACAGTCGCAGGTTCCCCCGGGCTGTTGTGCAATGAAGAAGCTCACGTTGTGATCTGAGTGATCTGTTGCATGAAAACATTTGGCACACAGGAGGCAGTTATCGTCTCGTGAGCAGTCCCTTCATACGATGCATCAGTAAGGCATTGGCAGAGACACAAAAGATACACACTTGCATCGGAAGCAGCATTCCCCCTTCTTGAATATGTGCGTACATGGTCGCCCAGGAACGACTGGTTCCTCCCTCTCCTTCTCCTTCCCCGCCGTTGCACCTGCACCTGTACCCGCACCCGCACCAACATTAACACCCGAATCCAGCGAAGCTTGGTACTCGGACAACAACATATGCTGTGGTACCTTTCCTGCCCCGCCAGTCAAAAACAATTGTGGATAATTCCCAAGAAAGCTCGAGTACAGTTTCGCCAAAATCTCAGCGCGTGCACCTGGTGTAAACACATATTTCCGCGAGCCGGGCATAACCTCGAGCGCAAACCGGAGGTCGGAAAGCGGGTCGGGTTGTGGTGGCAGCGCCGAGGGCTGTGGTCTGCGAATATTTGGGAATATAGACGAGAAAGCAGACATGATGGTCGGAGGTAGGAGCCACTGCCAGGATGTTTCTGTGAGGATGAGATCATTGGATTATTAACCAGGGTGGTTACTATATTTATTTATTTTCATCAATTTGAGTTTATCGCCAACCACCATGGCCACTCGTCAGTCGATCCAGGCGGCGCCGATGAGCTCCCTCGCAGCACTTGCAGACCCCCCACAGAGACACATAGACGGCGCAGCCATGGACTACTTCATGATAGAGATGGTGAACACGCTCAGGACATCTGCAACGGTGGCAACAACAAGAGCAAAGAAGTTAGAACAGGAGATGATTGAAGCCGGGCTCGTACCTCCTCCTGTGGCTGTCCCCCCACCGATACCGCTGAAGAAAGAGTCTGCGAGAGACTCCGTTACGAGTCTGGCGTCTAAAAGTGGAAGTGCGACGGGCAAAGCAGTGTTGGACAACGATGAAGAGGCCGTGAGGGCGAGGCTAGAGAGCATTGGTATGCACGTTGGCGCAAATATCACTGAGAGGTGAGCTCCAAGAGACCTTCATCGCGTGTGTTGCTAATCTTTGCCTAGGTTGTGTCGAGACCGAGGGATGTTCGTGGACACACTGGATGCGATCAAGTTTGTATGCAAAGATATCTGGGCTACGTTCTGGGACAAGCAGGTTGACAATCTACGAACGAACCATCGCGTGCGTAATTTCCGACCTTTTCGTATTTCACTCTGACCACCGTGCAGGGGATATATGTCCTACAAGATAACCAATTCAGACCCGTAACTCGAATATCATCCTGGGAGGGTCGGGCAGAAGCCATCCGTCTAGCCAAGATTGTACGTGCCGATACGGTCATTTCCGTACCCCCGTTCACCATCCTCCAGTACGTGATGATGCCTGCAGGAGTAATTAAAGGCGCCCTCTCCCGCCTCGGCTACAATGGCACTGTAACTCCAGAAATCACGTCTTTGCCACAATGTACGCCCCCTCATGGTATCATTCTATATCATATCTCATCTGTTTGTAGGTACATTTCAAGTCAAATTACCCAAAAATACATGACCCCTTGCATATGCCCGCCCACCATACACTCTTCACGTGCCATCACATTTGTAGGTACACCCAACTCCCCTACGTCTTCCAACCCACTGTCTCCCAGTATCTTGCGTAGCAAGACGAATGAAAGTCCCCTCTCAACAACCTCGGATTATACCCTTCCCTAATCGCCGCAAATGTCGTCAAACAACCTTCATGCCCTTTCTTAGAGTAATTGCCGACCCTACTTCAAGTATATTCCGCATGACTTCCCCTCCACCGCCCCCAGGAAAGGTGAACTGTGAAGGATCTTCAAGTAGCACTCAGTGCACGGTCACAGGTCACACCTTGAATATCGAGCTTGTGTGTGGTGTGGACCATGATAGTGTGGGGGTAGCTGCTTGGCTACGCGTGTCTTGATGCGCCTGGACGCGCGGACGCGCGTGGTGACGTGGACGCAGCTTAGACGTGCACTGGACGTGGATGAGGTGTGATTTGATGTATTTTGTGTCCGCAATACATGGTCTCACGATACACGGTGGCTTTATGCCACTCGTAGACTCGTATTTCGCTGGACTTTGCTATTTTCACTCACTCGACCCTTAGCTGCTCGTAGTATACAAAATGCCCGTAATCCTCGTACTTGACAGAAAAATATCCACGCTCCATCGTCTCGCAACACGCTCGAACGAATGCATAAGTCTATATCTCATTATATTATCTCTATCAACTTCCCTGATTCTTGACGACCCATATCCCCTTCTAACTCGCAACCTTCCCCCACAAATTGGAGCCCACCGCAAGGGGACAGCCGTCACCGACCTCTATCCACTCAGCTCCATGACCCTATTCCCACCACATCTGAAGACGTTCGATCAGAAGGCGAACCCAGTGTTCTAAAGACTCGACGAGGCACTTACTAGGAAGGCGTACTAGAAAGGTCTGTTATACCCCCCTGTTTGGCGCACAAGCCTATTCCAACAATTCAGACCGCCAGTTGGTGATTTAAACCGAAAGGATTCGACGGGCATATAGTCCTGGGATAATCATTACTTGTTATGGAGAGACAAGAGAAAAATATTTACACTCGAACATATGGTTTATACGCCACTAAACGGTGCTGATAGATGGGATAGGGGTGCTGTCCGCCGAGTGTCGTGAAGATGGGCGACCTCGCGAGCGGACCGGTCTCCCGCGACTGATGTCCTTCATTGACCAATACCAATGCGCTGGCCTAGACGCAAATCAGACTCAAAGAAACCACAGCCCGCTCTGGGCCCCACCAGGCTTTTCCATCCAGTGCAGGAACTGGCGATCCGCCAGGCAGGGAGACTCGCTAGGGTATCAGGACCAGACAGGAGTGTTTGAAGGGCATCAAAGCCATGTAGAACTTTGCGTGGGATGAAAGCGAGGCGAAAGAGGTCGGGTGGCGAGGAGAAAAGACGATCCCTTATAGAGCAAATCGAATGATGGAACGATTAGAACCACAGCAGCTAGCTCGACCCCTGCCATACAAGCATTGACCTAACGTTATTCTGGAGGTCCAGGTATTCATGGGCTGATGGGTTGGTTGTAGGCATAAGTATATGTTTGATGGGTTTCAACGCCCACCAATGTCTGCCGCAAATTCACGGCTGGACATCGTGGCCGGATCCAGTGAGCGAAAATCGGGGGCCAGAACCTCGAGTATCAAAATCCGCAGCAATAGCTCAAGAAGGCTAAGGTACAAGAAGCGGTGGTGGCTTCGTCTCGACTTTATCTAATGCATAATGACTGGGTCTTCATGTCCACTAATAGGAGCACAAAGTGCGCTATCAGCGCCTCGACGCCACTGTCGTAAGGTTGGCTAGTGCAGATATAGAGCAAAGGGAGGGCCCATTAGTTGCCGCGAGGCTGTCTGAAATTCCTTTAAACCGCTGACATCTCTCCCTTGCTTACGAATCTAGCGATTGCTTCGGATGCCGATAACCTGCAAAGGGCGTATCCTAGCCAACGGTTCAAGCTCGTCAAGAACGACGAGGATACAGCTTATCGTCTTTGGAGCTTGAGGCTTTTGGTTCCACCGAATTCTATAGCTCCAGGGAGCCAAGGACTTGGGGTATCCCAATAAGCATAAATTCACCCGGGGCACATGCCTTCAAAAATACCATTTTGCACACGAATAACAAATTCCATTCCATCATCCTGGTCTTTTCCAGTTCTTTCCTCCACCTAGCCGCCGTCATCATGAAGTCACTGATGTGTTTTCCGTTGTCAATCCCATTATAAAGTCTGCCCCTGGGCGCTCACACTCTACGGTCGCTCCCTTCTTCTCTCAGGCTTCCTCGGCACCCACCCCCTGCGCACGTCTTTGATCGATCACCCAATGTCCGGAATCTCTGTCGGTGCCCATCCGAGATCCGTAAGCTCCCTTCTTATATCAGGGGTATAGAATCCAACTGCTCTGGCGTCCTGGGTAGACGACCTCTCGCCCAGCCATCATCAAGAGGACTATGTCGGGTAGCCCCATTGCCATCATAGAGGATTTGACCCAGCCGACCAGCTACGAGAAAGGCCTGTGGCAGGCTTCTCAAGGTGTGCATTTTATTTGATTCCCTGTCGATTTCCGATCATTTTCTAACAGGATACTCAGCGAGCCCTCCTCGTGGCACCATCTCAGGGGATTCGGACACGGAGCAGCATATGGAGACAATGTAAGTTGATCTTTTTGGCGAATAGCGGGGACCTCCCTCATTGTCTTGTACCCAGAGAACGCATTGCTCGTGTATTTTCACGGGCGTAATACTTCGTTCCAGTGTGCTTCATGTAGTGATAGAGAGGTGTTTGGAGTATTGTATACTACTTTATATTATTCGTCCATGCAAAACCTGTGTACAATACTTGTATATTATGGCTCAATGATCTGCTGGAGAAGACTGGGCTGCGGTTCCGAAGTATAAGTCACGGCTGTCCGTCATGATCCCACTAGGCAAAGGAATTAGTAAGATAAGCTTCGTAAGTTTCAACAACACTTATTACGGTAGGGTTGCCTTTTCCCTCACTCTTCTTTACCACTCCTTATTGCGTTATTCCTCTATCTCCATCCAAACATATCATACTCCGGTCGCAGTGGACCGGGCTCCTTTCGGATGCGAACAGTCGCTAGTCACTCCTCTTCGATTGAGCCTCTAGTGTGACTCGATCTACACTCATGCATCGCTGCATCATGGGTCTTCCTGCGAGAAGAGTTCAAAGCCCTTCGACTGATTAACGCTACAAGTCTGGTAACCGGAATATTGCGCAAAGCACCCCGAGTTGTCTTGTTCAAGCCTGTGTTTGTTCGATCCTGTCGCATAGCTCCGCCTTCTTTTCTTTATCGCCAGCCCTGGGTCTACGGCTCCCCAGTACAACTTCGGGTGGTTGGATGCCTTCCGTTCCCTAGCAACTGCCGCGCGATTACGAGGCACTTCCCTGCACCTGCATGGCCAGTCCTGCCGTAGTCTGTCGTACATACCTTTGATAGCGTGTATTCGCAGATTCTCTCGTTGCGTCCCGGGGTAGACTAGTGTCTTTGGGGGAAGATATGGCCGGTGAAACTGAGGGTTGGCGAGCCGTTTCTCTTGCACCACCAGCTATCGAGCCACGACCGTTCTGATAGGTTCTGTAGGCAATTTCCTCGCCATCACAACTGATCTATCTGAGAGGTGCAGACAGTAGCAGCAACAAGGAGCGAGCACTGTCCTACCGCTTGCCCTTGCACTCTTGGTAGACCCCTCGAAGACTCAATCCCGGATGCGTCGTAGCCACAAGTACTCCCAAGTCGTAGCATGTAACGAGATTCACCTCCGACACCGCCCAGGTAGCAAGATCGACCAAGTTGGCTGCAGGATCACCAGTAATCCCGAACCCTCTCCCCGATAGGTTCATGAGCGAACAAAGGTGAATGATCCATGCTCACGATTTTCCTCTTTTTTATGAGGACTTCGTCATGTAGAGCTCTGTCGAACAGTGGAAGGTGGATCGTGCGACCCAAGAGCGTTGCTATCGATAATGGTGTGGGTGCCTCGGTACTAGGCGTGGCTTGGGGGGGGAGTTGGGCAGTATGTATGTGGACCTATTCATCGAAAATTTGAACACGAACAAATCTGGAAGTGGACGGGCCCGAAACGTACGAAGAACGCCAACCCGGGAATCCCACCCATCAGACATCACCGACGCGGATCATGGATCATGGAACGGTCCATCATCATGTCCAATGAACATTAGAAATTGATCCGCCAGGTACTGCGTGTGTTCGAATTCTGGAGGAACATTCTTCCCTCGTCTCATGTCAGTTTTGTAGGTACATACAACGATTGGAATACAGTATGTAATGGGAGCTAACGGGAGGCAAAAAAGTACATCGAATACCCGGTGGTCACGGTCCAACCGTTCCGCATCAATATTTTTGTTACCAGAGGTCCTCAACAACGACCACTTCCACCTCGTCCATGCCATGAAAAGCGTGTCGCCAACCGCATCTCCACTTATCCGAGTTGCCAGCTTTCTGGGTGTTCGTTGAGAACATCCCACCAATATGGTCCATTACGAGCCTTGAAGTTATAATCAAACCACCAGGTCGCTGCGGAGGGCACAAAGGATCGTGTCCAAGAAGGCAATCTTGCAAGACTACATCGGCGGGACGAGTTGGTATGTTTGGAGGCAGTTTTGAAGATATGTCAGCGTGTGTCCGGAGGATGTGTATTAGGATTGGTAGAAGAGAGCGATGGAAGATGAGACCACTTGAAGAAGGCGTAAGTCAATAGTCATGGATCACCCTGGAGTCCGGACTCACCTGCCACCAGTTCCAATGAACGCCCCCCTTCTTGTCGGTATCTTACTACCACCCTCTCTCCCATCTTCAAGCATCTTCATCACGGTCCTGAGAGCGTTTCTGCCTGCCGCCTTTCCACATAACGGAAAATCATCTTCAATCAGCATAACCCACTCTGCTTGGGTGGGACCACGCTCAGCCTGCCATCTGAACGCCTCTGCCAGATGTAGATATTGTCCAGAATGAGCGTCGGTATGAGTGTCGGTGTCTTTGTAGAATATGATATTGTGCGATGATCCAATGCTTTTCCGTGTTTCATCGAATGCGGGATGGTCTGTGGCATGTGTGAAAACAGCGAGGCTGACAGCTGGACTGAGGACGGGTAGATAAGACTCCAGGGTAGTCATTAGGATGGTTTGTGCGGCTTTCGTATCTGGTCGAGGGAAGGAAAGGGCGACGATGTCGAGGAGTCGGGAAGAGGGGAAAGGAGGGTCGGGCATTGATACATGTGGTGTCGCAAAGACAAAGGAAAGAAGCGTATTGGTTAGAACGATGAGTGAGGTGAGGGCCAACGCCATTCCGACAGCGGAAGATGGTGGAGAAGGCCTTTGGACTGGATTTAATCCAAGAGGGTGCTTCTCCTTAACAAAGAATTGTGACATGATGAAAGAAATGAGAGTCAACGCGCCCACTACGAGAATAATAATTCCATAAGTCCAAGGCGCAATATCCAACCAACACAAAATCATCGAGATTCCAGCAACGATGTATTGTGGGCGATACTGCAAACCAACCAGCTTCAGAACGTTGGTTGCATCCAACGTCAGCAAAAAACCAGCTAATATTGGCCCACAGCCTGAAGACTCTTCGTAGAGTGCATTATGGCTAAATAATCTGGGGAATGCCCATCCGACGCTCCTGGTAAACACAAAACCTGCAAGGGTTCTGGCGAGAGCGACAACGATCCAAAGGCAGTACCCGTGCGTGAGATCCAAGGCGCATAATCTGGGTATCCGCCAGATTAGGGCGGCTTGTAGAAGCCTTGAGAATAGACCCAGGGAGTTCGTGGGGCCGGCCCATGGAGCGACGAGAAGGGGGAACAAGTTATTCGAGCTGACTACTTGCTGCGGCGAAAAAGGAGGAAGTGTCCATTTCGTATTCACCGCAAACAAGGCACATGGTAGGATGGTTCCAAAAAATGCAACATATCGAGGCCAGGTTGGAGGTAAAGGGTTTTCGTAGGTGGCAGGTGGAAGCATATGTCGAACGCGGGGAGCAGGCGTCAAAAACCGTTGACAAGGTAAGGATCACTGCCTCCATGCATCTGTTGATCGTGTCATAACGATCAGTACTAGAAAAGGAACCTAGAAGGGGTTCGCGCTCATGGATTGACCCTTAGGCCTTAGCGCTTGGCACCGATACCGTATGGAGCAACATTTGGTGCGAGTGGAGCTCCAAGATTGATGACATTTTGATGGCCGTAGCAAGCACTGTCACAGCCGTACTTATGCGCGTTTGATAAAAAAAGAACTGGTCACTTTAACAATCTCTTCAGAAACTACTCGCGGAGACCTACTCCTCTATCGAGGTCGCGAAAGACGGGAAAACTTCAAATGTGTCTCGGACACGGCAATGTTGTCTGCGGTGGATAGCCTTCGCCAATGTGAACATCGGACACCTTAAACATATTCTCGTCATTCTGTAAAAGAACGCACAGGTGTCCTTTCAAGTCTGCCGAGTAACCAGACTCAGGAACGCCGAAGGATTTCAGGGTTGTCATTAAACTGTTCATACTTGTTGCTTGTGGCAGACTTACCATGGCCAGGGTTTGAGTTCATGCAGCAGAATGACTTGACTCTCAGCCTCGAATCCGAAACCGAAGCCGCCACTAGCGACTTTGGAACCCTGCGCAACCTCAAGTATCGCGCAACTGCCAAGAGCCAAGTTATGGCAACAAAACGACAGAGATGCCGGGGATAATGAGCCGCAGATAGGACATCACAGGCATTATCTTCTCAAGGTGTATTGGTACAACCAAGGCACCTCCACCTAGGATCAAAGCTCGTGCAGTCGGCAGCCGATTATTCCTATCGTTGTTCGCCTTAAACCAACCCAGTGGCACCCGGTTTAGTGCAAAGGTGCTGTTGGTTGATGTTACATCACCTATGTAACACTTCATTGAAAATCGCAATGTTCAAAATATCAAGTCTACCCAGCAACCGAACGCCCTGTTAGTCCCAATCAACCCGTAGCATGTGTTATAGCGAGTTTGTCTGCTGGTGGCGATGTCTTGCAAATGCTGGTTACAAGGCGTACCCGGCTGTACCTCCGCATCGAGGCTCTGAATAGATGATGGCGACACTGGTTGTAATAACACGGAATAGGTTGTAGATCCGGGCGCCTGTTGTCGGATAATCCAGCGTGAAGAACTCAGTGTAGCGCGACACGACATTGTGCAGGTTTTGTCACATATGTCTACTAGAGAGTATCAACTTAACCCTAGTTCTATACACCCATGACAGCGTCAGCAACTGTATCCGCCTCTAGCACCCCCTCCCCCCCCATCCGCTTCACCAAATCCAACACCCCCGCCGGGTCGAACATTTCTTGATTCGGTAGTGCAAAGGCGTAGCTTTGGGGATCGTTATCAAAAAGGTGAGTCTTTGTCCGTTTCGGGTGACCGTGAGAACTTGCTTGAGAGCGTCAATGTTGGATCCTGCACTACAGTTAAACCACACACTATCCTTCCTCCATAGGCGGAGGACATACCAACTTACGGTATCTCACCAGACGTAAGGGTGTCTTGCGATCCATTTAGGGTACTCTGTCGTGCCGATGTTACCTGCTATGCATTTCGCGACCGCGCGTTGGCGTTGCTGTTCTCGATTTTGCAGGGAATACGATTTTCCTCCTGCTAGCATAATGTCTTGACCAATGTCCAACAAGAATACTTCATTATCCAACCAAACGCGTGGTCAAGCATCGGCAAGGATTAGGTAGAAGAGGCGGTGGTGCGTTTGCCATTATGAGGAATGTTAGGGAAGGAGTGGTTGAGGCTGGATTGGCCGAGATTTGACGGTTAAGGTTGAGACTCTGCGGATCTTTGGATCTTGACTAGTGAATTAAGGTACGGAGGGCCCATGGCTCATGGCAAGACTTGGGGGGAACGGATGGGGTGTCGGCGGTAAGGAAACCTGGTCACGTAGCCTAGATTGTCCAATGACCAGAGCCGCGCGCTCCAAGCGCCCCGACGGTGGGATGAGGATGGCGAATTTAAGGACGAGAGGACTTTTTTCTTCCAATGACACGAGCGGAGGCAGAAAACCTTCTCCATGGTGTCCTCTGCGAGCATCGCCAAGGAAGTATGTGATTTCGTTCTACAGGCAATGTAACCCATGAGTTTGCGATCGCCATCTGCGAAAGGATTGCGGCAAGACGAGGGAGCAAATTCTTAAAGGAATTGTTGGGATATGAGGAGGGAGGAACCAGCAGAAAAGTAGACAGATGTCATTGCGGCACGAAGTTAAGTTGGAGGCTACACCAACGCCCTGATGGTTTAGTCATTTCGGACCTGAAATGTCAACCCCAGCAATCGAAAAATGCATGCAGGTGCAGGATCATTATTAACAACATGGGAAGAAAAGAGCATATGAGCACAAGGGAATGAGCAGCAAGTAGGGGGGGGGGATGGAAACAGAACCTAAGGAATATAGCACAAGGGTAAGCGGTCCGTGAAGTCGCGATGCCTCAAAGCGCCGTAAATGTAAAGTATACCAACCTCGTTAACTGGTCCAAACGAAGTTAAGGTTGAACTAGATCACCGCTGGCACCACTTTGGCTTTCACTGGTGCACTGCTTACGGGGGGATCCAATCGAAACCACGTAGGAATCAGCTTCCAAATCTTCTCCCTTTCTCTCGACGCCCAGCACTCCAAAGACAATGCACACGCTTTGCATTCCGAGAATTCTGCACCTTTCAGCTGACCCAATTCCTCCGCAACATACAACGGGTCACACGATCCTCTCTCCCTATCAAACAGATAATGCTGCGTGGCAAGATCTACGAGCTCGGAAAAGTCCTTTTTACAGTTCGTTGCAGACACGCAGACACCACCACTGGACCGCCGGTGAGGATGTGTAGAATGTAGTGCAAGCTGACGGTTTGGCAGGCTGTTGCCCATCGCTTGTATGAGATTCGTAATCATGTGTTGTGTCGCTTCCTTTCCAACACACAGGCGTTGCATATCAGAGGGTGATATCGTCGGGCAAGGGGAGGGGTATATCCCAAATGGGTCATCTTCTCCTGGTTCGAATATTTGAGCATAGGTGTGTCGTGAGATGTCATAGAATGCAGCGGGGAGAAGATTGGGTGCTTCTACTTCTCTGGCGAGATTGATCACCAACTGCAGGGCTATCAGAAGGCATTCTTTGGGTAAGAAAATCGGAATATACTCACGAAAGGATGCGGATATAGTCTCGGTTTATTAGGGTGGTCCAGCTCGTACGACTGCGCAAGGTCTTCTCGCAACTCCCAGCCCTTCAATGTCGAGGGCCAGGCCGTACTCAAATGAGCCAACACCACATTTCGCAACGACTCGAACACGTATTTCGTGGCTAATCGTAGGATTCCGGAAACAACCCTAAAGTCATCCCTATCGTTATTTCCAAGAATCCTTGAAAAATGGACAGTTTAGTTCACATTCTGCTGCTTCCTCAAAGCTGCAAGACCTACGGGCCATCTATGAGTGCTTTCAGCAGGTATTCGACATCCTCTGCTGCATCATGCAGTACGATAATGGGTATCCTCGCCTTCGCCTTGCTCCCGGCAGGCCAGTCCTTCTCCTGGGACAAATCGAAACCGGTCTTCTCGTTCAACTCCTCGTCCGGTTGGGGGACCGCCAGCATGTCCTCAAAGCACACTGAATGTCGAGCCAAAAGTGACATATGCACTCGAAAAAGAGTATCTTCGGCTCGGCATACTAGACTCCCGTCGTAGAACCAGAGATCATTGTGTCGTCGGAGTTCGGCGCCTGTTTGTGCGTCGAATATACGGTTGTGACCCGACTCGTCTCGTTCGCCGTATGTAAAGTGCGTTGAAGTATGATCCTTCAGGGGATTTGTCGGATTTGGGGGGGATAGCTGGAAGTTGGAGATAGAGTGCATTGAAGATCTCAATGCTTGCATCAGAGTTCTGTGCTTCGAGTTTGAAGGCCCTGGCGAGGGTGGGGCACCTGTCTTGCGGTCGGATCGTCGAGGGGCAACAAATGCCGTATTCTGTCTAGAGCTCATGGGTTACAGCAGTGATCCTAAGAAACGAGCAAAAGGAACCCATAGAAGTGTATAAAGGAGAGGACGTCAGGTGAGCCTCTTGCAGCAATGCTGGCAAGTGCCTGATTGCCGCCGAATGGATGAACAAGACCCAGATTGGCACCTTATCAATTACTGGAAATGGATATACAACGCAACGTCTGTTCTACTAAATAACGGAAACCTCAGCAGCTCCTCTTAAGTCCATCTCATCAGCACCAGTCTTCTTCTCCTGAGCGTCCTCTTTTTGTCCCTCTTGAGAATTTCCCTTCTTATCCTCCGAACGGAGATAGCTCTTCAGTTCTTCAGCCTCTGAGACAAGCTGATCCATAGTGGAAGGCTTTTTTTCGGGTTCCTTGAGACTATGCTTCTCCACTGCCTCCTTCACCACCTGATCCCACGTCTTTCCTTCCCTTGCGAGCAGGTCGACCAATTCATCCTTGATACGTCGGCAAGTCCCAACACCGTTGTAACCAAAGCTAGTGTAGATTTGAACCATCTGTGCACCGGATTTTGCATAATCAAGAGCATCTTGACCGGTCCAAATACCACCAGAGCCGATGATTGGAATATTCGCTGGTAGCAGTCCACGGAGTGTTCGGAGGGCTTTCAAGGAGATCGGCTTAATTGGTACTCCAGAGAGACCGCCAGTCTCAGTTTTGGAAGCTGGAAACATTGTCAAATTTGGCTGTAATGACTACTGTATGAAACGACTTACGATTCCTGAGGTTCGACGGCCGTTGGATGGTTGTATTGCTGACAATGACCCCGTCAATTCCACTTCCTTTGACTACGTCTGCGATATCAGCAAGCTGAGACTCATTGAGGTCGGGGGCGATTTTGAGGACAAGTTTAGGTTTTCGATAGGTGAGGATCGAAGGGTCAAGTTGATCACGGGCTTCACTAACACCTCGCAGAAGGGTCTCCAGAGAATCTTTGTTTTGTAGCCCACTTCCTTGTAACATAAGTCGAATAACATCAGGGGAACCGAATTACCCACGCACCGAAGCCCAGGTGTGTTAGGACTGGAAACATTGACTACGAGCACGTCGGCATAAGGACCAAAGGTTCGGACACCAGCCACATAATCATCAATTGAGTCGGCAGGTGATTCCTTGTTTTTGCCAAGGTTGACTGCAAGCATGGAACCATCACGAAGGGCAACACGTTCAGGTCCTGCAGTAAATCTTGGAATGCGAGCCAAAACACGCGAAAGCACAGTCGAGTGTCCTTGAGAAGGGAAACCATAACGATTGATCAGTGCGTCGTCTTCGGAAAGGCGGAAAACGCGAGGACGAGGATTCCCTAGCTGTTCAAAGTGTCTGTGGGTGATCAAGTGCAAAAGGGGAGACACTCACTTGTGGCTTAGGGGTGACACTGCCAATTTCTACCCAGCTGAACCCTAAGTCATAAAGACCTAACAGATGACAGTAAGACACGCGTGCTTTATTACTACCACTTCAGGGCCCCACCGTCGATCGCCTCTCCGTCTTTGTCGAAACCAGCGGCAACACCAATTGGATTGGACATGTCTTCTCCCCACATCTCAAATGTGTTTTAGAAATAGACCCTTCCCAACACAAAGCAACACACACCTCAAACTTCAATCTGGCGTCGTCTAGGACAGGATCTTTAGGACCCAAACCTGTCCGCAAAACTTTGACAGCAACTTTGTGGCCAGTTTCAGGATCAAACATATTGCGCAAAACAGGTGTCAGGATATAGCGATGCATGGCAGAACGCGCATCAAAGTAATAGACGGCAAAGACACCCGCAGAGACAACGAAGAGGCCTGCATAGGCGCCAGTTCGCCAGGGATTACTGGTTGGATTCGAGGTGGATGCATACCGACGACCGGTGGGTGTTAAATACTGAGGCTGAATTGCACGAGTACGAAGGAAAGATTGGGAGATGCCACGCCGAAGCAGCGACATCTCTGTACAATGGACTCAAGGAATGAGAGTAGGCGATCGGTACTCGGGAGTGTCGGGATCATCCAACGGATATTTGCCTTTATTACTTTCGGAGGTCTCTGGTTGACGGAACACGGAGCGAACCCCATCAAAATTCCAATAAAACTCCAGTAGAATTAGGCATACAGCGAAACTTCTAACGTCGCTATACACGAAATCGGTGCGTTGTCAGACGGCACTTCGTGGACTACACTTCCCTCTTGCCCTCAGTCCACTGGTATGGGCTGAAGCGCATTCATCGTGTAACGCGCTCAAAGCCGTAAGCTGGAAATGGCGCCGGCGCCTCGTAGGAGAGGTGTTCGCGGAAGATCCGGCTCAAGCTCTTCCACAACAAAACAAAACGACGTCTTAGGGGTGGCCGTGGGTGGCCATTCGTCTGTGGCACATCCTGACGTCGTAAATGAAGAGCGGGAGGTTGCATTTGGTTGCTGATCGCCCGGAGGATCAGGTGAACAAGGATGAGGGTTGGACAGCTCCAAATAACACCTACATTCTGATGTCAGTGGCTCCGGAGGATTGGGAAATTTTGGGGGCTCCTACTAGGGGGAGAGGACAGGAGGTAGAAAGGACAAGGCAGAGGAACCTCTGGGAAAGTTAGAACCCCAACCAACACGCTAATAAATTGACATGACCGAATACGAAGTAGACTAAACCAAGAAGGCGAAGAACTTTTGGGGCGGTATAATTCGGAAGAGGGGGAATGGGTTGTGTGAATGTAAATATAGAGACTAAGTAGAGTTGATCGATGATTTCGTTGATGTTAAGGTTGCTGTTCCAATCAGCCGATAGATAATCGGACAACTCCGACAAAAAAATTGTGAGCTCAATTCACCTCATCTACTTAAGTATCCCTCTCCCGCCTCCCCCGCCTTTCCTCACCTCCGCCTTTCTTCAGCCATGGACGTCAGTATCAAATCTCTATGTCGTCAAAATCAGCCCTAATCGCTCTACTCTACAGCCCACGTTCACCCAGGGACTGCATAATCTCCTTGTCCAATCTACATCTAATGACACCAACCAGCTGAAGGCTGTGAGTTCATTTCAATTTCACCCGCTCCCTGACTTCACGCCTCCATCCTTTACTAGGCAACAGCCCAGCTTAACCAGGATTATTACAAAAATCCAGCATGTATCCCTGCCCTGGCAGCGATCCTTGCAACCTCTCCCGAACAGCCCGTGGGTCCCTTTTTCCTACTAGATACACGATAAGCAATTGATATCAGAAAAGGTGAGACAACTGGCTGCGGTTGAGATGCGGAAACGCGTAAGCCAAAAGAGCGGTGCTCTATGGACCCTCCTTGGTCAGGTTGAGCGCGATGAGATCAAGGCCAAATTACCCGAACTCATCATCGCCGAAAACAAGTATATGTCTCACAACAATTTCTGGTATCTTTGCTAATAAATACTCTCAGCAACCTCGTCCGTCATTCTACTGCTCGTGTCATTGCTGCTATCGCCGCTATCGAATTCCCAGAAGGAACCTGGCCTGAGCTCCTCCCGTTCCTCCATCAATCTTGCACATCGAACTCCGCTGCACACCGCGAAGTTGGTTCATATATCCTCTTCACTGTCCTTGAAAACATCGTCGAGGGTTTCCAAGAGCATCTACAAAATCTCTTCAAACTCTTCGGGCAACTGTTGCTTGATCCTGAGAGTCAAGATGTTCGGATCACCACCGTCAGGTTAGTCGATAGATATATATCTTTTCAGGGTCTCTGAGTTTCCTCGCAGATCCCTTGGCCTTATCGCTCAATACCTTGACTCCGATAACAAAAATGAAATTGTACGTCCTCAACGGCCACCTGTGGTATCTACGTTGTTCACCCCCGTATAGCGCTCGTTCCAAGCACTCCTTCCTAGCATGATCCAGGTCATCGGGCAATGTGTCGAATCCGGCAACGAGACCGGTGCCAGGCAACTTTTTGACGTTTTGGAAACTCTTCTCATCCTCGTACGTTCCACTTCCATTGTAAGGTCTCTCAAATGCTTCAACATATAGCTCTATCCAGGAAGTTCCCATCTTGGGCAAGCACATTCCCGAGCTCGCCCAGTTCCTTCTGCAATGCGGCGGCAACAAGGCGTTTGACAACGAGATCCGTGTTATGGCCCTGAACGCACTCAACTGGACAGTCCAATAGTTCGTCCTCATTAATCGCTTTCATTACCACTCGCTAATCGTAAAATAGCAAAAAGTCCAAAGTTCAGAGCCACAATCTTGCCGGCGCCATCCTTGAAGGTCTTATGCCGGTTACGACAGAAGACGAACCGGAGGATATCGACGATGACTCTCCATCCCGTGTATGCGTTCTATCCTTTCCGTTTTCTGTGGGCTCTTACCTGAAACACATAGTCTGCCCTTCGCATTATTGACGGTTTGAGCACCAATCTCCCGCCTTCACAAGTGTTCCCCGCTCTGCGCAACCTTATCCTCCAATACTTCACCTCTCAAGATCCTACCCACAGACGTGGTGCCATGCTTGCCCTGGGAGTTTCCGTCGAAGGTTGCAGCGAGTTCATGACACCTCTCATGGGCGAAGTCTGGCCCATCATTGAAGCTGGTTTGCGTGATAGTGATGCAAGTGTCAGGAAGGCCACCTGCGTTGCTGTTAGCTGTTTGTGTGAGTGGCTGGAGGACGAGTGCGTTGCTAAGCACACAGTTCTCGTTCCTGTGAGTACATTCTGTATCATTATTGGGAAATATCATGACAATCCATTCACAGTCCATCATGAACCTGATCAATGATGAAGCTACTCAACGCTCTGCCTGCACTGCACTTGATGCCCTCCTCGAGATCCTGCACGATGTCATCGATCAATACCTGCAATTGATCATGGAACGCCTTGCAGGTCTGCTTAAAACTGCTCCTTTGCCCGTCAAGGCCGTCGTTACTGGTGCCATTGGCAGTGCCGCCCATGCTTCCAAGGAACGCTTCCTTCCCTACTTCCAGCCTACGATGGAAGTCCTCCAACATTTCCTCGTCCTGACGGGTGAAGGAGAAGAGACCGAGCTTCGCGGCATCACTATGGATGCAATTGGCACATTTGCTGAGGCCGTTGGAAAGGATGTCTTCCGTCCTTACTTCCCTAACATGATGAAACAAGCCTTCGAGGGAATTGAGCTCGGAAGCGCTAGGCTCCGCGAGTGCAGCTTCTTGTTCTTCGGCGTGATGGCTCGCGTCTTTGGTGAGGAGTTCGCTCCCTATCTGCCCAATGTTGTCCCTCCCCTTCTTGCGAGCTGCAAGCAACCAGAACATGGCGAGGAAAACTTGTCTGGTACGTCTCCACATTTAATCCGTGCATCCGTATTGAGGACTTCGTGTAGCGTCCGTTTCTGAGGCTGCCGCAGCTTTCGGCTCTGGAAGCCCGCCCAACGCGGAGGGAGATGCTAATGGCAACCCAGTTGTTGATCTTGAGGAGATTGACATTGAGAAGATGATGGACGTCAATAGCGCTATCGCTGTCGAGAAGGAAATTGCCGCGGATACCATTGGCACTCTCTTCGCCGCCACTCAAAGTCACTTCCTGTCTTACGTTGAACCATGCACTGTCGAACTCACTTCGCTCTTGACTCACTACTATGAGGGCATTCGCAAGAGTGCAACTGACTCCCTTCTCGAGATCGTCCGCACCTTTTATGATCTCAGTAACCCGCCCGAGTGGCAACCCGGAACGACTTCTGTACGGTACTTGTTCTTTCGATGGCAGTATTAGCTAATGATTTCTCTATAGAAAGTCACTCTTGATTCCAACGTCAAGGAACTCATTAATCACGCCATCGGACCCCTTTTGGAGATGTACGAGACTGAAGACAACAAGTAAGTGTTTATTTGCTTTCTAGATCTGGGTGTTTCCCCCTTTGCCCTTTATGATGAAAATATAACTCAGCTCACTTCGATGCATTTGCTATGAGACCAACATTCTCTTTCTCTCCTGATCCTGCCTTAATTTTTGCTTTGCCTGAGCAACTGCTAACCCGTCTTCTCTCAGGTCCGTTGCATCTGCTCTTTGTGTCGGTCTTGCCGAGACCATCAGCAAGATTGGCCCCGCATTCTTTGAGAACCGTATGAATTTCGTTCTCCTTTTGAATTTACTTGTGGTGCTAACCATTGGCGACAGGTCTCGAGGATATCTGCAATATTGCCATTCAGATTTTGGAGCAAAAGGCATTCTGTCAACAAGATCCTGACCAAGACGAAGAGGAGGAGGCTCCTGAAGACCAGGCCGAATACGACTCCGTCCTTATCTCTTCCGCTGGTGACCTCGTTGCCGCTCTCGCCAGTGGCTTGGGTGCCGATTTTGGTCCTGCCTTCAACACGTTCTTCCCCCTCATTGCCAAGTATTACGTATGTTTCTTCAACTTGTGGTCGAGGTATATTCTGGACTTACGATTGATGAACAACAGAAAAAGAACCGCTCTCTCAGTGACCGCTCATCTGCCATCGGCTGTCTTGCCGAGGTTATCGGTGGAATGAAGGGTGCCGTTACGCCCTCCACGGAGCCCTTGTTGGAGCTCTTCTACAAAGCCCTCAGCGATCCTGATGCCGAGGTTCTCAGCAACGCAGCTTTCGCGACGGGTCTCCTAGTCGAGAACTCCGAGATGGATCTTTCCCCTCAATACCTCCACCTTCTCGCTGCCCTTCGGCCACTCTTCGATGTGAATGCAAACTCCCCCGCACCACGCCTCAACGCCAAGGACAACGCAGCTGGCGCCGTTGCTCGCTTGATTGTCCGTAATACTGCCGCCATTCCTCTTGACCAAGTCCTCCCAGTATTCATCGGTGCCCTTCCCTTGAAAAACGATTACCTTGAGAACCGACCTGTCTTCCGTGCCATCTTCCATCTCTTCCGAAACAACGGTCCCGCGCTTTTGCCTTACCTTGATCAACTTCTCCAAGCCTTCGCCACTGTCCTCGACCCTAACGGTCCCGATCAGGTTGGCAGTGACATTCGTGCGGAGCTGATCAGTCTTCTTGGTGCTCTTAATGCCGAACAACCTGGAAAGGTCCAGGCTGCTGGTTTGAGTGTGTACCTGTAGGTTGGTGTATTTTGTTATGATTTATGATGTCTTTTGCTGTTCACTTCACTTTCTGTATGGATTCCGTGTGCTACATTGTTATGATACTTCGATTCTCCCCCTTGGCAGTTGCCCCTCTCTTCTACCTCTAGAATACAATTTTGCCAGAGAGAGGAGCCCATGATAATGAACGCATACACCTTGGATTACATGTATGGCGTGTATTGAGCGTTAGACCGAGTGCAGTCGATTATGCTTTTTGTTTTGACGTATTGACGTTGTCGAGTTCAAATTCACATTGGATGTATGCGTCTACCTGATTTGAAACCGTGAACTTGAACTTGTATACCTCTCGCCGGCCGAGTTGTTCTTCAGGCAATGTCTTCTATGATAGTCCTTCTTTTCGCGTGCCTGTTCCTGATTCCTGTCACCCGTGCAACCAGCAATTCTGTCGTCACTGTGGCAAATCCCTTGGATAACCAACTCCCTACCATCGCTCGCGTCAACAAATATTGGACTTGGGCACCCTCTCCAAATACCTTTCGTTCTGCTGATGGCGACCTCAGATACACGACATCAGCATTGCCACACTGGATGGCGTTCGACGCCCTAGGCCTTATTTTTACTGGGACACCTTCGGAGGAAGATGAGGGTTATCCTGAGGTTATTGTCACTGCTTACGGGCCCTCTTCATCTGCGTCCTCTCGGGTGACCTTTTGTGTCTCAAAGGATTTGCCTCCGGCGGCCAAACTATCCATTGCTGCCCAATTTCACCAAAACAATCCCTCTTTGTCTTCAGTGTTTCTTCTTTCTCCTGGGTCTAGTCTCGGTACCGGCAATCCCATCCTTAGGATCCCGTCTAAATGGTCCTTTAGCATCGGCTTTGGTTATAGCACATACAAGTCCGCGACTGGCGACGTCTACTATGGTATCAGGCAGGCCGACGGGAGCGACCTCCCAGACTGGATGGTCTTCAATCGTCGTGGAATCACCCTAAATGGCGTCGCTCCCTCAGAGGAGGAACTCCCAACACCGGCCACATTTCATCTCAGGCTCCATGCATCTGACCAGGAGGGGTACTCTGCTGCAAGCATGCCTTTTGATATTGTCGTTGCCGGTCATGAACTCTCCGCTACGAATTCTATGCCAACTATCAACGTTACAACGACTAGTCCTTTCAACATCAGCCTCAACTCGCCGGCCGATTTCTCTGGGATATTTGTTGATAGTGAACCCATCCATGCGCAGAATATCTCTGATTTGATGATCGATGTGTCGGGCAACGAAGATTGGTTACGGTACGATCCTGTTGACCGCTCCCTGGCCGGAAATCCTAGACCCGAATTAGCTGGACAGAGGTTGACGCTTCCAGTGAAGATTATGACGACCTTCAATCAGTCGATTGACACCAATGTCTCTGTCGCTTTGGTTCCCTCATACTTCACTGAGGAGAATTTACCAACGATATATGCTACACCTGGGAACAAGATCTCGTTCAGCCTCGCACAATACCTGTCCAACTCGTCCTTTGAGACCAGCGGAGACGTGGACCTGTCGATGGTATGCGAACCCATGGACACCAAGCTTTGGCTCAGGCTCTCTGATGGATTGCATCTGGAGGGTACCATTCCGGAGGACTGTCCCACGACTCATACCCTCATCACATTTATCGCATATTCGCATGTCACACACTCGACTTCGCATGCGAGTCTATCACTATACGTGATTGTCCCTGAGGACGAGAGGAACGCACACCGAGGGCGACGGGATGGCTACACGAATGCCCAACATGCGAAACTTGTTCTGGCTCTGGCTATCACTTTGGGGATTGTCGGGATCCTGTGTTTGATCTGTGGAATTTTGGCGATTGCGAGAAGGGTGGTGGAGGTGCAAAATACCACGTTTGGTGAAGGTGAGAATACGTGCGGTGAGGGGGGCGGGAAGCGGCATGAGCTTGACAGTGGTCGTCCTGCGAATCAGGTCGGGCGGGCGAAGAGGTTAAGTTCGGAAAAACACGGAACAAAAACCTCGACTCTGGAAACCGGTCAGTCTGGCGAAATGCTCGGCTTGGAGTTGCGTCGGGTCCCGGGACGGGATGGTGGCTATACAGACCATACTGGGCCTCTGGGCGAGCAGAGTTCGGGAGTGGTGAACAACCGCGGATTCTTGGCGAGGTTAAGGCAGACCTTAAGATATGTCAGCAACAAGTGCCCACAGAAGTGGAGGAGGATGGCGGGGTCGAGTGGCAGACGTTTCGTAATCATCGGGGAGCCTGTGCTTACCCAAACGAAAGCGGTTCAACCTGAAGCAGATGCATTACAGACGGTCGACGTGTATCACGCCAGCCTTTTCCGTAGACCAAGTGATTCTGGAAGCATGATCCTATTGCATTCACCATCGACATCTACTGCCAGATACTCGATCCCTCAAAGACGAAGAGATTTCGGAATACCCAAACCGAAAATACAGGTCTTGTCCGTAGAAGGTAAGCTCTTCACGATTTATGGGATTGACCTCGCTACTGATGAAATGATCAGAACAACGGAATGGACGATTTGTTTCGAGGGCAAGCACCAGAAGCAACAAGAGCCTTACAGAGTTCTCACAAGGGTCGTCATCGGTAGACGTTATTGCTGATGGGTCTCCAATCTTATCCACCCCTGCTATTGCGCGCCCAGGAGTTGTACCGTTGACAGGTTCAATTCGGGGGCAGGCTTCTCCTCGGTCGCCACACGCCGCTCCCAAAGCCACAGGTCTCCCTGTGACGGATAGTTCCTCTATGGGCGAAAAATGGAGCAAGAATCCAGACGTGAAAAAGAGTGACAGTGGAGATGAGCTCAGGATGGGGTTTCGTTATGTTCAAGCTTTTGGTGCTGATAATCAGCCCGAAACTCTCGTCTCGCCCGGAGTTTCGTCCAATGTGCGGTCCTCGTTTTCATCCTTGGAGTCTTCAAGTGTTGGGTACAAGAAGGCTTCTGGCACTCCTACCGAAAAAAGAGTGATTGTGATTCCAGGACAGAGATTCAAGTTTCTTGTGCGGATTCCATCTGTATCAATGGGAACTAGGGCCCAGGGGACAACGACTTCGACGAAGCCAGCAATGGTGCCTCGTGAATACAACGTGAAGATTATTTCGGGACAACCCTTGTCCCAGTTGCACGTTGACCTCAACGAGATCGAAACGAGGGGAACGGCAGAAGTTACTGGAGAGAGCACGAGGGAGGACATCGGAGTAATCATGTTTGGGATCTACGCTGGTCGGAACGATGAGATTTGCCTAGCGATGGTCATCATCGAGGTTGCAGAAACACGGTGAAAAAAAGACGGATGAAAGGTGCATGTTGACACATCCTATGTATTGATAGTCTAACCTGTCTAGATTTTCCTGTTGTTACCTCTCGCGCTGTTGTTTTGATGTCCGAGTGTAATGAATGTATATTAGATTTGTGAGGATTGCAAGATATGATTGACAAAACATACAGAGAAAACACGGGACTAGGACAGACAGTGGGTGACAAGCAGCGCGCGAATGTACATGGATCAAAAACGAAGAATAGACACAAGAGTGTACCTCAGAAAGGGTAAATCGTCCAACTAGCTGGTTGCCCACATCTGTTAATCCTCCCGACCGAAACGACCCATCCGACCAAAGTGAGTGAGAATATGGAACGCGGGTGGCAGGCCCAACGTCGTCTATGATTTCCAGATGAGGATCGCGAGAGATCCGATATAGAAGTAGATGAAGTGTTTGGTTTCTGGGCACGATGGATTAGGTTAGCGGGATGCCAAACGATGGAGAAGAACGCGTGGTGTAGCCAAGAGACGCGTTGTGGCCCAAGAAGGGGGCTCACCGTGAGTGACATAACTTCCGAAGTTCTTGCCGACGACGACGTGCCAAGTCGCACCATGCCGCCTATCGAATTCCTTCTTGATGTGTGCGGCAATGTCCTTCTCGATATTATATTTCTCGAGAGCAGCGCTTGCGATGTCGACAGATTCCTGCTGGAGCTCTTCGCTCATATCGACATTTTTGATGATGGCTTTGGGACCGGCAGAGGGGCTGTTGACGACACCGCCGGTGGCTGCGTCGTTGGTTGTGGCATCGGGTTTGGTATCAGTCATGGTGAAGGATGCGGGTGGAAGTAGGGGGTAGATGAGTGAGTAGATGAGGATTATAAGTTGTTGGAAATGACTAGGTTAAGTGGGTGGCACGTGGTTTTGGGAGAGTGGGTGGACACATGCACGCCTATACCTCCTCCGAGCGGACATCTTCGGGCCAGTCATTCATGTGGTCTTCCTGTGTTCTTTGCCGCCTTGGGAGTCCTGCCCCCACGAGCTTTCCTCCACGATGCATACACCTGCACCACCAGCACGAGATTCCTATCACGCCTACTCCTCTTTGTAAACCCTTTCCGCGTGGACAGCGTTCCTCGACAGACGTAAAGTCTTTGCGCACGCTGCGACGAGGCGTCCAGAACTAGGCAGTAGAATTCTCAACGTGCAAAATATATCTTTCATTTGCTTCTTCCCGTCTCGTCGCCCGTTCCCATTCTCATGATGCGCGGTGCTGAGCATGCACCCACCCCATCCGGCTGCTTCCTGGCGCCAATGAGCTATCGTGTACCATACGACGTATGCACCTGTACTCATACTTATGAAATTGATATTATACAGCCACACACACACACTTGGTCCATCTGGTGATTCGTACGTAATACACGTCCCCGGACAATCTTGGGACGGGTGGTTTGCGTGGGCACAAGGACAAAGCGGCCATATGTTATTTTCCGCTCAAGGCGGTACCAAGACATTGTGTATGATCGCCATAGCGAGAGATCGTCTCCTCTCTGACGGGTGTCATAGCTCCGCCAAGCACGCGTAATAATTACATGTGGGGACAGAACTTATAAGTAGCTGTATGGCGTTCGGAAATAGCTCAGAACAGCAAGGATGCATGCGCTGCGGTTGGCTTGATGTTAACAACAGTGCGCTATTTTTACGTATTCCCATACTATGTATCGTCCTCGCGGTCAGTCGGGACTCTGATATCCTTGTCTGATCGGCGTGTTTATAGAAGATAAATTAATATGCTTGAAATGCTACAATGTTTTCTCAATATCCTTTACAAGAAAATACAAAGAAGGATTACACTAGAGAACTCCCACCGAGTCGCCATTACCTTCCAGAGTCCACGCCCTTTTCAACCGTCTCACAATCTCCCTAAACGACTCACCTGAGCCGCTCTCATGTACGAGTACCACCGCAGTCTGTCCCAGATCTCTGTCCTCTTTGTCAGATCCAGTCCCGCTGTCTCCGGAGGACATGGTTGTGGATACGGAAGTTGCAGTGTGGCCAAAGCATCGAACGTTCTTCATCACCACACGAAACTTGGTCGGTTTCATGACACCCAAGATCCCAGTCTCGTCCTCCATCTCATCTAACTTGCACTTCATCATGACGACGGCAGAAGATGATCCCCCACCGCCATCCGTGGAGGGTAAATCTCGGAAGGTTTGAACTTGGATGTTCATGTTCATCAACAGCCGCCTGCATTCATTCCGAGTTGTGATGATATCCCAGGTGGAGTAAAGCGTATGCTTGGTCAGGTAAGAGGGTTTGGCTCGGAAGATTGTATCAAGCCAGGTGTGTTTCGGTGAAGTCGTACCACTTCTTCCGGAGGGAGGGTGCGAGCTCGAGCGGGCTTGAGAATGCTGCGATTTTGGCGGCCGTTTGCTGCCGATAGGACCAAGGGCTTGCCCATGTGCGCAATGACCAAGTTCATCACGCTCCAAGTCGAACCCCCACCGCCTATTCAACGGAAGTTCCCTTTGCAAATTGAGACCATCCGAGAGGTCGACAAGACAATTCCCACTGTCGTCATAGCTGATCACAACCTCCTTATCTATTGTATCCATTACCCCGAAAGTGTATGTCTGAGTTGCTCCTGATGACTTG
This sequence comes from Podaxis mareebaensis, assembly GCA_018524725.1. Classification (NCBI taxonomy): domain Eukaryota; kingdom Fungi; phylum Basidiomycota; class Agaricomycetes; order Agaricales; family Agaricaceae; genus Podaxis; species Podaxis mareebaensis. The sequence continues at coordinate 124,895 of JAEUWP010000138.1, read as the reverse complement.
CACTTGACACTGAGAGGGCGAGTGGCTGCCGATGTCGCGAGGGTAGAACCAGTCACACGGGAAGTGTCATGACCCAGAGAGAACACGAGCTGCCTCGATCTTCTTTTGAGCATTGACTTCTCCAGTGGGAGTTCTCCACAGTCGTCATCGCCAACTTGAGCTTGAGTGCTAAGCGCCGAGAGTCCAGGCTGGTTCATCGGTTCAGGCAGTGGAGCAACTGGGATCGCAGTGATAGCATGATTGCGGTCCAACTTCCCAGCGTTCTTAGTGGTTTCTGTGAGCGCAAGCCGGGGAATCTTGACGTCAAGCATGAGGTGAATAAGGTCCTCTGAGCTCGAGGACTCCATTTCAACGTCAGCGCCAGCGGCAGAAACTAGATAGTGGTCTCGAACCTTCTGCTGCGTGGGCGGTTCGGCCCTTGCGGGGTGAAGATTATCAGAACAGGAAAGCGTGACTCGCTTCCCTGCTTCGCATTGCTTCAGAATGGCTGCGGCGGCATTTCTAGCCTTCGCAATATCCTTGGCTTTGCGTGTTCGCCGTCTTTCTATCTCGCCCTCGATGACTTCATTCTCCGCAGCTTGGTTGGCGCGATAGTTGACTAAGAGATGATAAATCCCCTTCTGCCAGTTCTTGTCGTCATCCAGGAGACTCTTGATGAGGTCATCATCTGAAGCGCCGGGCCATAGTACCCGAAGGTTCGCAAAGATATCAGGATCAATGGAAGATTTACTCTTGAGCGGGCGTGCAATTTGACTCAGTTCCGGGAGCTTGGGAATGGGGATATTTGGATTGTGGAGCTTGAAGAAGGGGTGCTCGAAGATTTCCGGCATCGTAATCCTTTGCTTCACATTGACCACCAACATTCGTCTGATCAAGTTCTGTGCCAGAGGATCTACGAACGAAGGGGTAACGAAGTTTCCAGTGGTAACCTTGTCCAACAGATCCGGAAGTTTGTCTTCATCAAAAGGGAGTTGGGCAGTCAGCATCGCATAGAGGATGACTCCGCAAGACCAAATATCTGCTGACGAGCCAACATAGGGTTCGCCTCTGATAATCTCGGGGGCAGCATAGTGAGGGCTGCCGCAGGACGTGTTCATGAGGCCCGTCGCGCCGGAGGTACTGATTTGCCAAGCAGCCATCCCAAAGTCCGCAATTTTGACGTTCAAGTTCTGGTCTAGCAAGATGTTCTCCAACTTCAGATCTCGATGTGCAACATTGAACCGATGAAGGTAATCAACCGCGCCGACAATTTGGTGAAAGTACTTCAAAGCCTCGGAAATGGGGAGTGGTCCGTGTTTGCAGAGATGGTCAAAGAGTTCGCCGCCTTGGACGTACTCGAGAACGAGGTACAGGTAGTTGGAGGTTTCCCAGACATCATAAAGGTGCATTATGTTCGGATGATCTATGAGCTTCATCACGACGATTTCACGTTCGACGGCAAGCATCTCTCGCTCGACTACATCTGCGAGTCGGTCAAGTGAGACTCGGGAGGCAGCAAGCGAGGATTTGGAGATGATCTTGACCGCAGCAAATTGGCCTGTCTTGGAATGTCTGGCTATCCGTACACGCCCTAATCATGGGGGTGAGTATACAGACGGGCAATGAAGAGCGAGGTGGGTGGCTGACCTGAACTACCTCGGCCAATAGTCCTCCCCACCTTCCACTGTCCAATCATCTTGGGATCATGGAGTTTTTGGTGGTGCGGCGGGAAACCAGAGTCCATAGTCATAGAATACAGATGTAGTGCTATAGATTAGAGAATGACAGGAAGCGGAAATAGGTGATGAGGGGATAGAGTGAAGAGTTTAAGTGTATATTGTGCATATTTTGTCAGTAAATATATGCGACGCGTCTCGCTTCCGAGTCACGTGATCGTGACGTCGTCTGACGACTCCGCCAACTCGTCCAGAGTCCCGAACTATTTCAACCCCTTCCGATTTACAACTTCACACCACCGCAATAAAACCTGTTCGAGATATCCCATCATTATCAAGTATGATGCAACCAACACCGGCGCCATCAAGTCCCCCAAGGTTGCCAATACAAGACCAACCTGAAGTTGAAGAACCAAGTTACCCAGCGCCTCCACAGAATGTTGACAGCGCCCCGTTCGCCATTCTTGTTGGTCTGTTTGAGAAATTGTCCGTGGAGAGAAAACAAGATAGAAGAAAGAAGCTACTGAGTGCATGGTTTACTGTATGTTAAGATCGCCGACCATTCAGGTCTCTGATTTCATTCCCGATAGCATTGGAGACAAGAAAAGGGGTATGATTTATACCCTGTTCTACGACTTCTATTACCCCAGGTGTGCCTCGACTCCTTAGAAGTTATCTTGGGTTTATAAACTGGACGTGCCGCTCGCAGAAAGATCGAGAGCGTGCGGTGTATGGTTTGAAGGAGAAGAACCTTGCAAAGACATACATCAAGCTTATCCCCTTGGGCATGAGAGACCCAGACGCCATCCGTATGTTGAATTGGAAGAAGCCAACAGATCGAGAAGTACGACGTCTTGCCTTCTCTTGAAAACTAAATCAAAAACCTGCCATCCACAGAGAGCGTCTGGAGACTTTCCAACTGTATTATACGAAGTTGTCAGCAAGCGATCCTCCGTAATCGAGGGGTCGCTATCGATTGATGACCTCAACCACATCCTCGACGAGCTTGCGCAGAATATGGGAAAACAGTGCGTTGTTGACGCTCGTCAGTGACCACGACCTCACCGCGCCTACAGGGATGTCCAGTCGAAGATTCTCCAACAGGTCTACAACAGGTCCACAGCAGAGGAGCAACGGTGGATTATCCGTATCATTCTCAAGGGTATGACTCATTTTCATGGCCTATATCCTCTTCTAACGGCTTGTCAGACATGCAAATATCCGTCAAGGAGACTACGGTATTCTCTGTCTTTCACCCAGACGCCCAAGACTTGTACAACACATGCTCAGATCTCAAGAAAGTCGCTTGGGAGCTGTGGGATCCCTCTTTCCGCCTAAACGCCGAGGTACTACTATCCTCCACTGTTCCTAGCTTGCATACTCACGCAGCGAGTAGGATAAAGCCGTCCAATTGTTTCGAGCATTTGCTCCTATGCTGTGCAAGCGTCCAACAAGGAGACTCGAGGATACAGTCCGTGAAATGAGTGGTTCCGAGTTTTTCATCGAGGAGAAACTTGACGGGGAACGAATGCAATTGCATAAGAGAGGGAATGAGTACTTCTACTGTTCCAGGTGATTACCGGTCGTCACTCGATGTACTACTGTTAATGACACGAGACAGGAAAGGGAAAGATTACACATACCTCTACGGGAAACACGTTGGGACTGGCAGTCTTACACCCTACATTGACCAAGCCTTCGATAGTCGTGTTGACGAGTGAGCAGTTCCTTCCAGCGATTCCGCTCTGCGCCTAATGGGGTATCTAGCATTATCATTGACGGAGAGATGCTGGTATGGGACCCTGTGACAGAGCGCAATTTACCCTTTGGCACACTCAAGACAGCTGCACTAGGTCAGAGCTTTCACATATACCTTGTCCCAACTCTCACAGTTCTTCAGATAAATCAAAACAAGAACACAATCCACGTCCATGCTGTAGGTCGCCCTTCATCGCCTTCTTGATCGATCTCACTATGGCCTCCCCAGTCAAAGTCTTCGATCTCCTCTACCTCAATGGTCAATCCTTAATCCACAAACCCCTTTCATTTCGCAAACGCAACCTCAGACACTGCCTTAGTGAAATCCCAGGCCGTATTGAATATGCTGTTGAATACAGGGGCAAAACGGCTAAAGATATCAGGGGGCGAATGGACGAGGTTATAGCTACTAGAGGCGAGGGTCTGGTCATTAAACACCCCTTGTCGAAATACGTGCTGAACGGGCGCAATATGGATTGGATTAAAGTGAGTGCTGTTACACTTCTCTTGGACTTAATGCGACTTGTGTTTACCTCACTTAGGTAAAACCGGAATATATGGTACGCTGTTTCCTCCTATATCTCTAGATATATCCCGAAGAATTTTAATAGGACAACATGGGCGAAACGGTAGATGTGCTGGTTGTCGGTAAGCAGCGTGTGGTCCCTTCTAAAGCTTCGATTTCTCATTACATGACGCAGCTGGCAACTACGGATCTGGTAAACGCGGTGGCGGTGTATCGACCCTCGTATGTGCCGTCTTTGACGATCGTCGAACTGAAGAGGATGACGATGAGCCCAAGTACGCATGTATTTCATTGGTTTGCTAGGGCTAGCTCATCGCACCCCAGATACAGCACCTTTGTTCGTATTGGTTCTGGTCTCTCATATGCCGACTATGTCTGGATCCGTGAAAAGCCGTGGAAGGCATGGAATGCCCAACAAGAACCTTCGTTCCTTCTCACCGCAAAACGATCACACGAAGACAAAGGCGATGTATTCCTGGAGCCTGAAGAGTATGAGCTGGTTCCCCGGTGCTGTTTTAACGCGCTGACAAGGATACATACAGTTCATTTATCGTGAAGGTCAAGGCAGCGGAGATTGTCCCAACAGGTCTGGTACACTTCGTTGTGTGGCAGGACCAGTCTCTGACGACTGGGCACAGATCAATACCACATGGGTTTCACAATGCGATTTCCTCGAGCAGTCGCTATTAGAGACGATCTGACTGTTGCCGACTGTATGACTGCAACAGGTATGGCCCATTACACTCTGCAATGTGAAAGACTAAACAAATTTGGTAGCCGTAATGGATAGCTTAAGGTCAGAACGGAAACGCAAAATGGAAAGCGACATCGTGTACGTTGATCGCGTTTTCCTTTCACATGATTGTGTCGTCGATGACGTCGTCCCTATGACATAGGGGATCGAAGAAGAAACGCAAAACCAACGTTAAGAAGGTTTGTGAAGGAGAAAATCTAACTCCGAGAAAGAATAATTAAATTCTCTACACAGGCTGCAGTACTTCCCCAATATCAGGGACCGAGTCTGAGGGACGTGTCGGTTCAGTCCGACATTTTCGACGGAATGAAGTTTGGTGGGTAATCAAACTTGAAACTAAGCAATGTAGCCGAAAATGATATAGCAACATTCGCGATCTAACAGTCGTGATGTCGGATCCCAAATCACGGACGGGTGACCAAGATCGTAAAGAGTTGATGAAACTGTAAGGTTTTCAGTTTACTTGCTTTTAAATTAAAGCTGAAGGCATCCATGAAACAAGGATACATGCAAATGGAGGTACTTGCGCTCAGATTGCCAAGCCAGATATGTTGGTTATATACGGCGGGACCGTTACGCGTGAGTAGTTTATCACTCTTTATCTTAATCAAGCACCGTAATTGCTCACTCCAACAAACCCTTTCATTCGCCGATTCATTGATGCCAACCTAATGAAACACGGGCTTAGCGTATGACTTAAAATTGGTGATAAACAAAGGGTTGAATGATGTGATTAAGCCTTCATGGATTGAAGATTCGATTGCGCTTGGAGAGCCTGCGCCGTTTCACCACAAGTTCGTCCATGATTTCTTATGCAATTTGGGAGTGGTACATTCACCTGAGTTGTAGATATTTCTTCCATGCGACGACCGGGAGAATGAATGAACCCGATTACGAGGGGGGTGGAGAAGAGGAGGTTGTAGAAGAAGATGAAGTGAATGCTAATAAAAGCGCCGAACCAACACCCGTCCAATCAAGAGAGAGATCGCCAGAGACGGAACATAATGCGGATAGCCTAGATCCTGCTTTGGCAGAGTGGTTTAGGGGAGGGAATGCTTCTTCGACTTCGACAACTGTTGCAGCCGAAAAAAATGAGTCTGGGACCGAAACGGAGAGTGACCATGATTCTGACAACGCTGACGTGGCCAATGCAGAAGAGAATGTGGATGACGACGACTGGATAAAGGTGAAGAGAGGACAAGATGCGAACGAGTCCGAGGATGTGCAGGATGTGAAGATGGGAGAAACGAACGAGGCGATGGCGTATGATGAAGAGCTGATATTCAAACACCTGCAAGTCGTTTCGCCTTTGCTCCTTTCGTGTACTGATCATATCCTGGATAGGTGTTTCTACCTCGATTCACCTGAGAACGCTCGTCAGAATGGCATGGAGGTGAAGAGCAAGAGAGAAGAAGATATTACGGCGAGGTATGTGTGCCCCAGTCCACTGGAAATGGGTTTCTCACCTGAGCAAATAGGTTCGCAAAGCTGGCGGAAATCATCACAGCAAATGGTGGCAGGATTGTAGGCCTTCACGAACCGAAGTTGACACACGTCGTATTGGACAAGCGAGATGTTACGCGAAGACTAGAGCTGATCAAAGCCACTTCTCAGTAAGCAGCCCATAACGGCGTGGTGGACACGGCTGAGGCGTGTTTTTGCATAGACCAAAGCGACGTCATCTAGTCATCAGTGAATTCATCGATGCGTGCGTGGAGGAAAATACATTGGTGGACGAGGACGGTTAGTGTGATATTTGTGTCGCAAGAGAGAGAGATGCTGATTTGGATCCTAGAATTCATGCCATAGGTCCAAGCGCAGTCGGGAAGACCAAGAGAGGGATGGACAAGATCTGATAAGTGGGTATGTATAGACGTGTGTATAGTATTTAGTTCGTGTCTCCAACGTGTATGAAATGCCGGAGATTGAGGAAATGAGTACGTGAAGTGGATGAGACTGAGAAGTGAGAAAGTCGGAGTTGATCCGTACCTGGACGTGTCGCCCAAATTTGGACGGGGCGTCTTGTCCCCCTGCGCCTTGGCATCTTTCCTCATCCTCATTTTCTTCTCCATCCTTCCTCCTCCTTACCACAACACCACGCGCTACCTTTCCCCCACTTCCAAACACCACCCTCTTTTCATCCTCCCTACTCCTCGTCTCATTTTTCTCTTTTTCTTTTTGCTGTATTCCCAGGGTCTGCACATTTCCAAGAGCTACCGTGTCTTAGAGTTTGCCTTGATTCAATCCTCTGATGGCCGACCCACAAGTGTCCCCCATATCTCAACTCTTGTATACCCTCGGTATAACGCGCGAGGACCTTAGCAAACACAGCAACCAAATGCGCCAGTTTCTCACTGCTGACGATAACACTCCCTCACGCGTTATTGACCGCGATAGTGGCTACAGGTCACGGTCCAATTCAGATTTGCGCTCAGGATTCAGGTCCTCCAGTGCTTCCTCCTCTATTGCGCGCTCCGTCTCTAGGACAAGCTCTGCCTCTTTCCGCGACTCCACTCCCCCCATCACACCAATCAAATCTGAAGCGCCTGAAAATGCCTTTCCCTCCCGTCAATACGACTCCATGGAAATGGTCATTGAGAGACAGCGAAGACAAAACAAAAGGGAACGAAAGAGCAGGAGAGAGAAGGAGCGTGAGCTCGCGAGGTCTGCCATCCCCAATCCACCGTCGCCTTCACCCAGCAACGCGTCGTCGCAACCGAGTGTGAGCCTGGATTCCTTCATGCAGTCGCGCGACAATGGACGCGCTCAGACTCTGGATGACGAAGACAATATTTTGCCAGTTATTACTGCCGTACGTTCCCGCTTGACTCCACGCGTTTAAGCGAGATCGGTATTGACAACTTTTCAGAAACAATCTGCTGTACCCGTCACGCCGCAGAAGAATAAATACTACAGAGAACATACTGAACTAAACTCCACCAGTCACTCTCGAAAGGTAACGCCCATTTCATTTATAATCTGCTCCCATCTGACAAAGTGTAGGAGGCGACGCAAGGAAGTGAGACACCCACTGACACACGCACGCTACCCACCTCACACGTACAGGGCACATCACACTATCAATACTATCCCTATTCAGCATATGGCAGTTATCAGCTCCCTCATTCCGCCCAAGCCGCGGAAGCATCTTCCTCCACCCTTCCTGTCACGCCTCAGGCCAACCGTATCCACAAACCATCAACAAAGGTTTTCAAATCACCCTTACCTCCGTCATCACCGCCGCCCTCCTCGCCGGTCTCTTCTCCCCCGCGCGCTGTGAATCTGGTTTCATCACCGGGACCAATCGGCCCGGCTCCCAAAGAAGAGGAGTACGACAAGCTTCCATACACACTTCCCCCTGGTCCCTATTCAACAAACAAACCAGATTTATCCTACGCGGCACTCGTGGGACAAGCCATTCTATCTTCGCCTGAGCACCGCTTGACTTTGCAGGAAATCTATGATTGGATCACCATCGTGTATCCCCATTTTAAGCGTGGGGAAACAACATGGATGAACAGCATCCGTCATGTTCTCAGTACCACGGTCTGTTTCCGCAAGGTCCCCAGAGACCGATCTGTTGGTCGCACGCAATGGGCCATATGGGACGAAGATTTGGAGTGCTTCAAAGGCGGCAACTTCAGGAAGCATTTGTGCAAGGATTATATGAAAGAAGTTGCGGCGAAAGAGAAACAGACAAAAGGCAAAGCTCGGGCGCGGAAGAGGCCCGATACTGATGATATTGATCCTCGCAAATCTAAGCGCGCACGCAGGGATCAGCCATCGTCTCCGGTAATGGCGCCTGTAGGCAATCAATGTCCATCCTCCAGTTTTGCTCCCCTCTTCCCTCCGACGCGTCCTACTCCCCACCACCAGCCATACTATCAAAGTTGCATGTCCCAACCTCAGACTCTTCCCGCTGAAATCATTTTTCCTCCCCTACCCGCAGCTTCTGCCTTCAACCGTGTTCTCAGCCAGCGTAATGAGACCTCGACGCAGTCTTCTTCCGCCAATTCAGTTTCCTCGAATAGGGAGACATCTCCATCCCAAGCGGTACCGAATTCTTCGTCCAGCACGCCTACTTCATCCGCATCCTCCGTCCCGGGCCTGACTCCCAACCGTCATTCCTCAAGTTCGCCGTCAATGCCTACGACAAGCGACATGGACTTGGAGGGAATGGATGGTGGTAATGTCGCTTGCAAGATTGTAGAACCAGATTCACAGCGAGAGGAAAAAGAACAGAACGATACCGAGGATGTTCTTCCTCTAAGTGGTGGTACGACGTTGAAGCCCGTTCGGTTTTGGGGTGATCACTCGAAGTCTGATGCGCTTGAGCCCAGCATCAAACTCTTGAGCTCTAAACGTGTTGTTGCTGAAGACGAGGATGGGCTACTCAAGTCGAAGATGGAGGGTCAGCGAGCAGCTACTGGCCAGGTTAGTTCTATTTTTAAATTGATCGATCACAGTGCTCAATCTGATTCTCTAATAGTACCCGCCAGTTCTCTTGCCACCCTCTCCTACACTCGAAAGGAGAGCTGCGAAAGCGGCTCTTCCGCTGTCCAATTCCGAGGCTGGGCCTTCCGACCGACCAACGACACCTACCCCTTCCACACCACCGAATCGACAAATGCATTTATCCTCTGTTCACACACCCCTCTCCCATAAGGGCCTACATATGAGCCCATCGGCAAGCCTGGCTCATTACAAGTCCAACCTAGATCCACCTCCTACCGTACCATTCGATCCCGACAGTGAGCAAGACCCTCTTCGAACGCCGCGCAAACGGAAAGGAAGTACTGATGGGCTCCCTGGAAATCCTACCACTCCGAGGAAGCTATTCAACTCGAATATCATGGACTCGCCATTCCGCACACCCAACGACTTTGGCACATCACCTTTCAATCGAACCCCTCATTCGAGACCGATCCTTGACCCCCAGGATCCCAGAACCCTACTCGACGATGAGCTGAACAGGATGGGAACACTCTCGGACAGTCCTGGAGGGTTATTTGGCAAGAGCAGGAGCTCGTTGCTGTATGATAGTCCGGGTGCGCTGGACTTACCTGGGAAGTATAGGAGTTGGTGGTAGATTATGTGCTTTTCTCTTGTTTGATACTGACGCGACGAGTTTCTCTCTTTTGTTTCTTGCGATTATCCTGAATCTGATTTTTGTCTTGATGTATCCCTTTCTCTCTCTGATGGTCTGTGTTACGTCTTGCCTTCATTGTTTCTTCCCTAAGCTCATGATGGTTAGTTTTACTTCCATTCCTTGCATTTCGTTCACATGTTGACTTTGCGAACCGGTTGACGACCTTTGATGACATTTAAATTGCTATGCCGCCTTTTCTCCTGGTTATCTCTTCTGTTATCTGTATTATCCTTCGTGTACAGTAGCTAGATAGACTGTCGAAATCCAATGTCCGGCTCTGATGCTTTGTGGTCCATGATATTAATGTCGAAAAGAATGTATTTGGAATAGCTGTAGCTACAGAGAACAATACGAAAGAATGACGATGTAATGACTTACAATTTGGTATCACATACACACGCGTGACGCACCCTGAAACGTGCACGGTTGTTAGTAAGGGTGTTGGAGTCAAGAAACATAATGAGGGAAGATTCAGCTGGCTGTTCTTAGTTTTGGTTTGGTAATCTCCCCATCCCTCGAAAGGTTCGGGTTTGGTGATTGGTTGTCAACATGTAGACTTTGTGAAACATCAACTTACCATTATGCCATACAGTAGCTGGAAGCGACGTGGAGCGTGTACGATGACCTGAAACAAGGGTGTAAATATCAAGATCGATCACGAATGTGAGGAAGGATCAGAGGTGCAAAATGTTTGGCTACATGCTCTGCCGATCGTCACTGCCTTGAGCTAGGACTGGGGCGGCAAGAAATCATCATTGAGAAGAGGTGGAGGGAATACTCACAGGTCACTAGAATGCGTTCATGAACGACTGAGCTGTCCACAAGAGAAAAAAAAAAAGAGAGAAAAAAGTATGGGTGGGTGACTTGCGTGATGGTGTGACAGGCTATAAATACGTCCGTGGCGTGGGAAAGTGTCTTGGTCATCTTGACTTGCCGTCAGCTCAACTTGACTCTGAAGAGCACTTCCATCTCAACTCAACACTACCATGTCTCGTCCAGGCTCACCAAGGCTGCTCGACTCTTTCACAGTGCCCAAAGAGGTGCTCGACGAGTTTGCAGAGATGGCGGAGGAAGAGGACGTTGATCCGTTTGCGGAGACTGCGAAAACACGGCAAATCGCCGCCCGGCAGTCTGACTACCATAACCGCCGTTTCAACCGCGTTGCTGTCGATAGCGCAGACGCGTTCACTGCAAAGGATGGAGAGGATGTCGAGGGTGGTTATAAAGAGGCTATGAGGCTGGCGAGATTGGAGCAGGAAGAGCTGCGGGTGAAGAGGGCCATTGAGGAGAAAGAGAGGAAGGAGAGGGAGGAGGGAAAGATGAAGATGGATTTGGACAAGACACCGCCTGCGGCTGAAATTGAAGATGTTGCAAAGGAGCTGGCGGCGGCGAAGGAACTGGCTATGGCACGACAACAAGAAACATCGGGGACGAAGAGGAAGAGGAGGTGGGACGTGGAGACGACGGATGAAAATAAAGATCCCAACCAGCGCGACACAGGTGAGTGGTCAAAGGAAGCCTTAGAGGCCTCCGCACCAAAGAAACGTCGCTCCAGATGGGACGCTACACCTGCGGAAGTTGCTGCTGAGGCACCCAAGAAATCGCGTTGGGATCAAACTCCTGCTGTTCAGGACGTCCCCATGACTCCAATTATCATGAACACGCCTGGTATCAACCACGATGACAAACACAACCGGTACCTTACCGACGAGGAGCTTGACGCCTTGCTCCCTACCAGTGGATACGTCATTGTGACGCCTCCACCTGGATATGCGCCCGCCATCAACCCGAGGAAATTCATGCCTCCCGCCGTTACGGAGGTCGGCGGGTTCCATATACAGGAAAGCTCGGATGCAGCTGCTGTTGCCGCTGCCGCTGGATTGGCACCCGAGCTACCGACAGAGATTCCTGGCGTCGGCAATTTGGCGTTCTTCAAGCCTGAGGACGCACAATACTTCGCCAAGATTCTGAAGGAGGAGGATGAGACAGAGTTGACGGTAGAGGAGATGAAGGAAAGGAAGATTATGCGATTGCTTCTCAAAATCAAAAACGGCACACCACCCGTTCGTAAAACTGCTCTCCGCCAAATCACCGACAAAGCTCGCGAGTTCGGGGCTGGCCCGTTGTTCGACAAGATTCTGCCACTGCTCATGGAACGCACGCTGGAGGACCAAGAACGGCATTTGCTTGTTAAAGTCATTGACCGCGTGCTCTACAAGCTCGATGACCTTGTCCGTCCCTATGTCCACAAGATTCTCGTCGTCATTGAGCCTCTGCTCATTGATGAGGACTATTACGCCCGTGTCGAGGGTCGCGAAATCATCTCCAACCTTTCCAAAGCCGCCGGTCTCGCACATATGATTTCCACCATGCGTCCTGATATCGATCATGCCGACGAATATGTCCGTAACACGACAGCGCGAGCGTTTTCCGTTGTTGCATCTGCCTTGGGTATCCCATCACTCCTCCCCTTCTTGAAGGCCGTCTGTCGGTCTAAGAAGTCCTGGCAAGCTCGACACACTGGTATTCGTATTGTCCAGCAAATTGCCATTATGATGGGATGCGCGGTTCTGCCTCACCTTCGTAATCTCGTCGATTGTATCGCTCACGGTTTGACAGACGAGCAGCAGAAAGTCAGAACCATGACTGCCTTGGGTTTGGCTGCATTGGCGGAGGCAGCTGCCCCCTATGGTATCGAGTCCTTCGATAACGTGCTCAAGCCATTGTGGCTTGGTATCCGTCTTCACCGTGGCAAGGGCCTTGCTGCATTCTTGAAGGCTATCGGCTTCATCATACCCCTCATGGATCCCGAATACGCGTCTTACTATACTAAGGAAGTCACCGTCATTCTCATTCGAGAGTTCCAAACCTCAGACGAGGAGATGAAGAAGATTGTGCTGAAGGTCGTCAAGCAGTGTGCAGCAACCGAAGGTGTTACCCCTCAGTATATTAAGCAGGATATTCTTCCCGACTTCTTCAAAGCCTTCTGGGTTCGTCGTATGGCCCTTGATCGTCGTAACTACCGCCAAGTTGTGGAGACAACCGTCGAGCTTGCGCAGAAGGCCGGGGTGTCGGAAATCGTTGGACGCATTGTGAACGAGCTCAAGGACGAGTCGGAACCGTACAGGAAGATGGTTATGGAAACAATTACCAAGGTCGTCGCCACCCTCGGTGCCTCGGATATTGACGAACGACTCGAAGTTCGGCTCGTTGACGGTATCATTTACTCCTTCCAGGAGCAAACGACAGAAGACCAAGTCATGCTCGATGGCTTTGGAACGGTCGTCAACGCTCTTGGTATCCGTGTCAAACCTTACCTCACCCAGATCGTCTCCACCATCCTTTGGCGTTTGAACAACAAGAGCGCCAAGGTCCGTCAGCAAGCTGCTGATCTGACCAGCCGTCTAGCTGTTGTCATTAAGCAGTGCGGTGAAGACCAACTTCTCAGCAAACTCGGGCTTGTATTATTTGAACAATTGGGTGAAGAATATCCCGACACCTTGGGTAGCATTATCGCAGCTGTGGGCGCTATCGCTAACGTCGTTGGTATGACGCAGATGAATCCTCCTGTTAAAGATCTTCGTGAGTATCCTTGTTTATTCACAATAAAACTTATTACTGACTTGCGCTATTTAGTTCCTCGTATGACACCTATCCTCCGTAACAGGCACGAAAAGGTGCAAGAAGCATCCATCAACTTGATCGGTCGCATTGCCGATCGTGGTGCCGAATTCGTACCTGCTCGAGAATGGATGCGTATTTGCTTCGAGTTGCTCGACCTCCTCAAGGCTCACAAGAAGGGCATTCGTCGTGCTGCAGTTAACTCCTTCGGTTACATCGCCAAAAGTTTGGGACCCCAGGACGTCCTATCTGTTCTCCTCACCAACCTTCGTGTGCAAGAACGTCAGTCCCGTGTGTGCAGTACCGTAGCTATCGCGATCGTGGCGGAAACTTGCGGACGTGAGTACCATTAGCTCTCAATCACTTCTTCCATTGACTAACGTCTTTTTCCTTTCTAGCTTTTACTTGTATTCCTGCAATTCTCAACGAATACCGTACAGCCGAGCTCAACGTCCGCACTGGCTGTCTCAAAGCCCTCTCCTTCGTTTTTGAATATGTCGGCCCTCAATCTGCGTACTACTGCGACTCAGTCGTCACCATGCTCGAAGATGCTCTGACAGATCGTGACCTTGTACACAGACAAACAGCGAGCACCATCGTCAAACATCTTGCCCTCGGAGTTGCAGGTCTTGGTTGTGAAGACTCGATGCTCCACCTAATGAATCTTGTGTGGCCAAACTGTTTCGAAACCTCGCCACACGTTATTGGTGCAGTTATGGAGGCTATTGAAGCCATGCGAGTGACTCTCGGTCCTGGTATCTTGCTCAGCTATACGTTGCAAGGATTGTTCCATCCCGCGCGGAAGGTCAGGGAGGTGTATTGGAGAATTTATAATGCCTTGTACCTTGGTGCGGCTGATGCACTTGTGCCATTCTATCCTGATCTCGGAGAGCTGAGTGAAGGCCAAAATGTTTATGATAGACATGCACTGCAGGCTTTCATTTAATTTCGTATTTTTCCTTTGTTGTTCCCTGTTCCTGTACCCTGCCGTTTTTTACTTTCGCATAATAATGTATACCTAAGTCTTTCAGGGAGAAGAAACTCGTTGAAAACAAAGTGAGCGTGAGGATGATGAGCAAGAGAAAATGTATGATATTATCGACAATGGCAAAAAAGGTATGATGTAGGTATGTCAAGCTGAACGAAGCAAACATCTTCGTCCAAACAAATTATGAGCTGCCGCCAGTCAAACCTTGAGGAAATCCTGAAAAGTCCACCTGGTCCTGGAAGGTTTGACCAGCAATAGTGAACGTGATGCGTAGTCGCAGACGTACGGCGCTCTGATGTCGACCAGTCATCATAAGACCGAGATTAACTTGATAAGGGAAAGTGGTAGTACTCACGCCGACGGGTGCAACAACCCGCATCTGTTGAGTCTCCGTCGCACCAGGTTGAACGCTCGTATTCGACATCGGGAGCATCTGTAGTTGTTGCGACTAAAACACCACTCATCAAATCAGCATCTACACGTTGACCGAGATGAAGATACCAGCTCGACAGACCTTTGGCACGGCTGCTTGGAAGTTGATTCCAGTAGCAGGCAAGGACCCCTGCACTGTGAACTTTGCTAAAATCATCACAATACCAGGCCGTGCAGGCGATGTTTGGGGCGTCAATGTGATCTTGAGATCATTCTTGTCATAAGCGGTGTATGCCGTCAACCGTGACGCTGCTTGAGCTGCTGGTGCAGTTGCAGGAGGTGGCGATTGCGTTGGCGAAGGTGTATATGACGAGGGTGTATTCGAAAAGAGTGATGACATCGGATTTGGTGCAGCCGCTGTTGCCGCTGCGGGGACGGGGGGAGTAGATGTAGTTGCGGGCGAAGAGGTTGTGTTCGTCGAACCAAAGAGACCGAGGATATCGTCCACTGTCGATCGTTGCTGCTGCTGTGGCTGTGAGGAAGGTTGTGAAGTGCTTGTGGGCGCTGAAGAGCCGAAGATTTCAGCAAGAATGTCTTGGTTCGATTGTGCCGATGCTGCAGGTTGGCCGTTTGCAGTCGGTACTCCAGCACTTCCTCCCGAAATGACCTCGTCACCGAGGAGATCGGGCTCGCCTGCGGTTGAGCCTACAGGTTTGTTCTCACTCACTGTAAACCACATTCAAAAACCGCATCCCGGGAAATCTGCAACAAGGTAACTTACCAACGCCCATAACCGTAGCCTTCAGCTCTGGTGGGGGCATCCTCTCTAACACGCCCTCTCTCAAATCCCCGAGACTAAACAAACTTGCAAACTCGACCGCACGCTGTTGCAACTCTAACTCTAATGCCGTGGTGTATTTCGCCAATATTTCTGCGATGCGGTCTTGTTCACTCGTGGATGTTGTGTTTCGAGCGGAGATCTTGGTTATGGCTGCTAGAACAAATTGGCGTGTGAGGTAGTTGGCATACGGAGAGTCGAGAGTCGAGACGAGGAGGTCGATTATTTCTTTATCTGTTGCCTGGAGACGTACGGAAGGTTGATATAGGATAGTGAACTGGTGACGGAGCGCTTACCCTCATGGCTTGGTCGTCATCTGAAATGATGCCGTTTTCAATCAAAATCTCGCTGTATTCACCGATAACCCAAGTTGCGGCTAGTGTTAGGGATTCTTGTGAGATGTCAGCTTTCAGGGAGAGATACAGTTTCGACGCGGTGTATGCTTGAAGTTCAGGCGTGTGGGCAACCAAACGGATGAAAGCTGACAAGATTTCCTCTCGCACAAAGTTACCAGCCTGACAATCGCAATGAGACTTCAAACTTTGCTGCAGGACGCACTACTGCTTACCAGCTTCAGAACACGCAGGACGGTATCAATGTGCCAACGCTTGTTAGGTGCAAACCTCTCCGCAGCAAGGCATATCTGGGTTGTCATGCCAAGCTTGAATTCGTCATCCGCCACCTCCAAGAACGCCAACAACTCTCGGATGAGGTACCGAACGTTCTGTTCATTGATGAGGGCATAGGATAGTTCCAGAGCCCGACGGCGGATTGAAATGTCACCGTCTCGTAGACAATCAAGGATGATGTTTCGGTGGCGTTGCACAGCATTTGTATCCATCGACACGACCTTGTTGAGTGTGTTCAAAGCGACATAACTAACAAATCGTTGGCACGTAAGTGAATAGTGATCATAAAGTACATACCGAATGTTGTTATCCCGATTACTCAAGAACTTTCCAAGAATATTGATCGCCATAACCCGAAGACCAGTGTCAGCTTCGATCTCTAGTACGGTGAGGACAGTCTCGTAGAGAATCGAATTTCCAACATTTTTCGTGGAATCAGTGTTCGTCGCGACCTAGAAGAAATTAAAGCTCAGAACATGCTAAAAATAGTTATGGCTCCTTGACACACCTGTGCCAAAATATCGTTCATGGCCTCACTGGCCTGCGCGTCCCCTTTGCCCAATATCCGCAGCAAACGGAGGATCTTGACTTGCAGGAAGGGATCTGTGATGCCCGAAACATCATGCTCTGGACTGTAGCCGGTTGTAACGAGTGATTTGAGGTTCCTGACAAGGAGAGGGACAGCCTAATGAAGCCAGCCACTAAGAGAATCGGAAGGGTACTGAGTGTAGCGACTCACGTTGCGGAATTCTTCGAGGTAGCCGGAATTAAGCTGGATCATCTCCGTCACGAGCGTTATCGCAGACAATAGGACACCATGGTTGCGGTCAGTTAGCAAGTTTTTGGCTTTGTTCACGAAGTGGTCGGAAAGGTCTGGAACTTTTTTGATCACTCTTAGAGCACACAGTGCAGCCTTAAAGCAATATTGTGAAAGGGAATATACAGAAAGCTAGGCGACAACGGACCTTTTTACGTATGTATGTGTTGCTTGAACCCAACAACTTTTCAATTTCATTGGCCAAATCGCGGGACATTTCTTCCGAAGCGATGTTGGCGAATGTGCATAGAGCTAAGCCGACCGCATACATATTTGAATGGTTCATGTCGCTGTAGCCGGTCCATGTCAGCATAATCGAAGCAAACGGTAGAAGTCACGTCGTACTTCTTGAGCGAATTTGTAACCAATGTCAGAACCTCCTGATTCTCATCCAATAGCAACATAATTCCCAAGTATCCTAGCCTCTTGTCTGCAAACCGGGGACTCGCAACAAGCTTGAGACATTCTATCTGACCGAAATGGGCAGGGGATCCAAGCATGTGGATGTAAAGGAGCTTGGCGATATTATTGTGCCTTTGGAAGGAATCCTCTTCCCGAAACGAGGCACGAATTGCAGCTGATTCTTGCTGGATGAGTGCGCGTTCATCTGCGACTGTCTATGGGATGAGGTGAAAAGATATCAGCTTGGCGATCGAGGTGGGGGCACAGGCACACGGAATGACCTTGCATGCTCGGATGCCCTTGATGAGCGCTAAGGGGGTATGTGAGAGTGGTTTGTATACAGCATACGTTATCTGCGTACCTTTGAGGTTGTGGAACGGCATCTGCGGCTGATGACCGTGCGCGACGACGGCTAATGATGCGCACAACGATGAATCCTCCTGCTATGGGTGTGACAGAGCGTGACAATATGTGACCCTGTCACCTTGTTCCTGATCTGGCAAGAAGAATTGTGTTATTGTATTGTTTTACAGCCCATTGTCCTCAACTATATAATCTCGACCCCCAGGTCCCTCATGGTTCCGCAGGCAGCTGGACTCCACCCACTTTATCTCATTCGTCCCTCATACTTTCCGCTATGAAATTCACGACCGATGCAAGGCATCTTCCCAATGACGCTGCGCTTGCGTACGTCTTTACTAAACATGATAACAAGGTCCACTCGGGTTTTATTACTCGCCTTGATAGGACCTCAATTACGAGGAAGAGGTGAGTCCGTTTTTTAAGCCAAGTCCCTCGTTGACCCACGTTGCTTCTGCCCCCAACAGGCTCTACTTTATCCGCAGCCTCATTTATAATGTTGTCATCCTCACGGCCTCCACGACCCTCATCGCCGTTTTCATCCTTCGCGGACTAGCGTCTAATGTTCCCGAATCCCTCAACGTTACACTCAGCATTACCCAAGGACTTCTCCTGTTGTGGGCAATCCTGGTCCTCCTTGCCACAACCTTCGTCCCATTCCTCCTTGGGGAATGTCGTTTGCGGTGGAGATATGGCTTCAGGCCAACTGAAGTGATCATTCGTCGATCACCTCCAGAGTCCCCGTCGACGGCTTCTTCTGAACCCCCAGAACGGCGCTGGCGCGCTTCCTTACGTGCGATAGACCCAACCCTATTGTATTCAAACCCGGCTTCCATTCTCGCAAGCGACTTCTGGGTAATGGAGCATGCCATAATCATGGACGTATACGCCGGTATGGAAAAGGGTGAGATATCTGAGGAGGACCTTGAGTTCACAGCCTGGAGGGAATGTGGTGGTGTTTGGACTGGCTTGGAGCTGTGGCGGCTGCACAGTGTTGCTTCGGGCCAGCAGGAGATTGCTTTGTTCAAGGTTAGACTTTGAGTTTACCCCTCGACCCCCGTCAGTATTGAGTTTATTTCCTCCAGGCATTTCTCACGAACAAAGGCAAACACGAGTTGCTTTCGGCTTGGGAAAGGGTATTTGACATCGACAAAAGCCCTATCGCACAGACACCCGAAAAGTATCAATCTATGGTCAAACGGTTCTCCCAGGAAGGCATCGACTACGAGGCAGTCTGGAGCCAACTCCAACGACCAGCATCGGCGTGATTGTTCTTGACACAACCATTTCGTTCTTCTGTTCGATTCAATACCGTATTTTTCCGCGTACTGATGCATCTACGGACTTGTACTGTTATATTTGATGTAATGTGTATTAGCGATGTTGTGTGATCGGATATAGCAAACGACCTTCCTTTCTACGCACTTCCTTTGCAAACTGGAGAACCGTCATGAGCGTAAGAAAAAGCTATAATAATGTGGACATGTGTGATACATGCTGGGTATCTATTTCAGTCTAACGTCACCTCTTTTCCGTGGCACTTTCAGGCGCCCGTCTGATAAGGACCCACGCGTATATAAACCTCACGAGTTCAGCCACCACCATTACACACAGGATGGCCAAATCAAAGCGCAAAGCCCTGAACCTCAAGCCACCACCCGATTCTCGCAACAACATTGACCACGACCACGACCATGACCATGATCATGATACCAACACTGGAGGCGACGATTCCATTAGTGCTTCCGGAATCATCGCCAACGAATACCATTCTCCATGCATCTTCCACATCTACTTCGGAAAATGTACAAACGACGACTGCAAGTTTTCGCACTCGATCAGGTCCATCGCATCGCGTCCTCCTAGTCCTCGCTCCTCGTCTCCAACCAGCGGTAAGCCTTTTTAAGCCTTCTTGGGTCCGAACCCACCCCCTTTGCCCAACTTCGTCCACTTCCTATCACGTCTTTCTCCCTTCTCTCAGCTATCTCACCCGCCACGTCACCATCATCCTAATCTATATTCGTTCCAGACTGGCCCCAGCAGACGTCCAAAGATTCACACCGCGGCTCCCGACCCCAGGGCGCCTACTTCCAGAATGGTGCATCTAGGCGGGGCGGCTACCGCAACTCCTCTCGCGAGATACCACCGAAATCTAACGGCAGGACTGCTGGGAAAGGCAAGAGCTCAAACTTCAGCGGCGCAAATGACTCGTGGCGTCAAGAACGTTCCAAGAAGAACAAAAAGACCGTCAGCGCTGCTATTGCCTTAACTGAACAGGAGATGACTCCCAGAGTCGAAGAGACTACGACTACTGCCCATATAGAAGAAATACCCGACGAGCCCAGCAGCAATATTAACGAGGATCGTGATGTCACCGATGAGCCTGAGTCGACAGGCTTGGAATGCACCACTATCCCTTCTTCCAAGGATTCTCTCTCAGCTGAACCTCCTAACGGAGTGGACGTTCGCGGTGAACAGGACCACGAAGACAACCTTCCCATCAATGATAACGTCGACAACTATAGCGCCGATGTCGATGAACGCCTGCAGCTTGATCGTGAATCCGAGGGTCAAGACCCTGCGCTCGACGAGCAAGAGGACGTAGGGCGGATTACCCCTCACTCCCCTGTCAATAACAAGCCCGGTGAGGAAGAGGACAAAGAGGATCTCTGGGGCTGGAACGGACCTCCTCAGAGAAAGAAGGTCGGAAAGGAGGAACGAGAGCTAGAAGAGGTCAACGATGACGAATTGGAGTACGCTTCAATCAAGGAAGATGCGGTAGAGGCGGTCGATGCCAAGATTGACAGCGCCTGGTACGAAGCTCCTGAGGAAGAGGAGGAGGATTCGGTAGAGGACCAAGACGATACTTCGTGGGATCAAACTCCCGAGCAAGAGGACAAGCAAAGTGTATGCGACAACGGTGACGACCAGGGTAAAACCCTCGCACCTGTTCCTCGTTCCCTCCCAGCTCCCTCAGAGCCTCAACCATCGACCCAGCCCTTGCCAACCTCAAGGGCCCCTTCCCAAGTCCAAACTCCGGCTGCTGCTCTTCCCGTAGAGCCTCCAACTGCCGCTCCTCCCCTTATGCAGTCGCCAGTCGCTGCTCCTCCTTCCATACAGTCTCCAGCTGCCGCTTCTCCTCCTTCCATGCAGTCTCCAGCTGCCGCTTCTCCTCCCATGCAGTCTCCAGCTGCCGCTCCTCCCATGCATTCTCCAACCACCGCTCCTCCCTTCGCCCAGCCTCCGGCGAATGTTCCTCCCCTCTCACAGCCTCCAACCGCTTATCCCCAAGCCCAAGCCCCTCCCACTACCAACGCCCGCCAAATCTCTCTTCTGTCACTCCATTGGTCCCGCTTCGCCGACCCAACCATCGATCCCTCCCTCGCCTTCTGCAAAGCCTTTGCTCAGAACAAATGTTCCAGCACCTCGTTCAGCAGCTGCAAGTTTCGGCACTGCATCACGCCTCAAGAGTATACCCTTCTCTTCAAAGATCCACAACCACTTCCGTGCTCGCTCGAGAAACACCTCATCCGCAATGACTCGCCTGAGAACATGACGCCCATCACGTCGCCTTCTATCACTCTCCACTGGAGTCACTTTGCAGACCCGACTTGTAATCCAAGTGTTGCGTTTTGCAAAGCATATGCGGAACATATGTGTCCGAATGACAATGCTTGTATGTTCAGACATTGTTTGACGGTGGAGGAGTACACATTGCTATTCAAGGATCCGCAGCCGAACTTGATTGCGATGAGCGGTAGTGTCGTTCAACACCAGCAGCAGGCGGTTGCACCTCCCGCAACTGGGCTCAATCAACAAGCGAACGCCCAACCCACGAACCGACCCGCTCCATGCGTATTCTTCCGGAAGGGAACGTGCAGGAACGGCGAAAGCTGTACGTACTACCACGATAGATCCTCCTCATGCCAGAACATTCAGTCACGAGGATATTGCGACGAAGCTGGGTGTATTAACTGTTCCTCCTCCCAGTCGCAACAACCAGCTCCTAGGCCCGCCAAGAAAGCGTGTCTGTACTGGCCACTGGGGACATGCAAGAACGGGGATAATTGTCCCTTCGCCCATAACGGCGAGTTTGGCGCTGCTGCAACCAAAGACGACGGGGGTGAGAATGGGACATGGGAGACTAACGCGGAGGGCGACCAAATGGATACCTGGAGAGCTAATGGTGATTCGAACGCCTGGGGTGATCCTGGGAATTGGGAGGATCAAGGGAAAGATAAAGATAAGCAAGAGGGAGATGGCGAGGGAGATACGGGGGGAGGCGGGGGCGATCAGAACCAGGGAACTGGGTGGCGTGACGGCGGAGAAGGAGGCGGTTGGGACGACCAGGGCAACAAGGATAATGGCTGGGACAAGCAGGACAACAGCGGTTGGGGTAACAACAACGACAGCGGCTGGGGTAACAACAACGACAACAACACCAATGCCGCTCGAAGCAACAATTGGCGTGATCGCAGTAGCTGGAATGACAACAAGCGAGACACAAATAGGAGTAGTCGAGGCGCATGCTGGAAATTCTCACAGGGACGGTGCTCTCGTGGATCGGACTGCCGCTTCAGCCACGACGTACAAGTGGGCGGGAGCAGCGGTCGTGCTTCACGAGATGCTTCGCGCCAAGATCGTATCAGAGCCAACTCATCACTCGCAGACACACCTCCAGCAGGAGATTCCGCCACACCAGCTTCACGCGTACCCCGTACCAGTTCTACATACGGTGGTAGACACTTATTTGACAATGGGTATATTGAGCAGTGGGGCCGAGAAGTCGCTGCAAGTTCGGCCGGCAGCGAGGCGGGTGGCTCTCGTGCTACAGGACAGGTCAGAACCTCCAACTCCGGCTCTGGCTCCGGCTCTGGTTCTGGTTCTAGCCCCCGGCGCGAAAGTCGTGGACGCGGTCCTGGTACCAATCGGTCAGTAGATGCTCCTTCCATCGGTAACGGCTCCTGCCAATTCCATATTGTTGGTCGTTGCTCCAATGGTGACACTTGCCCTTCTTCCCATGATCCAGCCGTGGCAGGAACTGGCATTGATGCCGTTGCTGACGATGAAGATCGACAAGGAGAAATCGAAGAAAAGCGCAGGCCTATTTCTCAGGATGTTGACGGTGATGGGGTTGGGATGGTTGGGGATGATACGGGAAAGAGAGGGGGGGAAGGTGGCGAATGTATTCAGAGCGGCGCAGCTGAAGAGTTAACTCCGAATGATGATGACGATACCCATGCCAATGAGCAACGCGTTGTTGACAGTAAATGGGGCCTCGATGACCAATGGGATGATAAACCGATCGAAGTGCCTGAGGAAGAGATACGGATCAATAAACCTTGTCTTGCCTATGGGCAGGGACATTGTCCGGCTGGGGACTATTGTCACTTTTTACACATCGATCCTGAAGAACCGAGCCCTGAGGTGCGTTCTCGGCGATGTTGATCTTCTTCCCGAACGCTTATGCCTTGAACAGAGTGTTCGAGAAGAGGAGCAACCGGCTCCTCAACAAGAAGCAGGTCAAGACGCGTCAGAAGTGGGGACGCGAGATCATATATCGGACATTGCACCACAGAATGCCGCTGACGCCGTAAGTCAAGTAAGGCGTTCTATCTATCAACTGAATATTAACGTGTCTGCAGCAAGATTATGGTCACCCCCTTGTTGAAAGGTCCATCTTTGGCTGTGCCATAATCTTTGGTCGCGATTGCTTGCCAGAAAAAGTAACCACTGGCACTGACTCGCACGTCTTACTTCTGGACGGACCTCCAGGCATAACCGAAGCGCGCGTCCACGATGCTGTCAACAAATACGGTGCCATTGAGGACATTGTCATCACCCAAGAACGGCCTGACCCATGTGACGAAAACGCCGAGGACAGGGAACAGCAGGGTGGAGACCAGGACGAAGAACAGGAGGAACCAGAGAATGTTCCTCCCCCGAGGTCGGTCATCCGCGTTCAGTTCAAGGAGATGAAGGATGCTGTAGCTGCCGCGAAAGGCATGAAGGCCACGCTTGCCGACGCTATTCCCATTGAGCCTGCACCTAGCACAAGCACCTGGGTCAGATTCAGATGGCCACAGGCTACTCGGGCTGCCTGGGTCTTTTACCCTACCATCACAAAGGCCAAGGCGATGGCCGAGAAACTTCACAACACTACCATCCAAGACAGGAAGATATCTGCATCGTTCGTGAGGCCGGATAAGAGGGCAAAGGACTTGTATGCGATCAAGTTGGAGCGATTGCCGATGGGTACAACGAGGGAGGATTTGAAGGATATGGTTGAGGATGCAAAACTCATCACCATGAGCGAGTTGACGTACACCGATAATGTTCGGGAGATTCTTCAACAGTTCGGTGGCGTGAAGAGTTTCGTGGATATTCCCGAGGATCCTTCAAAGATCAGCGCAGTGGCTTTTGCTCGCTTCGACTCCGAGGACTCGATGCTTCTAGCGTTAAGGATGCACGGAACCAAACATAAGTTCCTCGGGAAGCAGGAGCTTGTGGTTGAGCGGGTTTGGTTTGCGCATTACACTCTCCCTGCCGGTGCCTTCAAGGTTGTTTCAGCCGAAGTGGCGGCCCTTCATATCCAGTGCGAGGGCCGTGCAACTGTTGAGTCTTCCGAACTCGGGGAGCACGCCATGATCTACCTCTACGCATCGCCCGAAGAGACCGCTACTTTTGTCAAAACCAACCTCTCTCTGCATGCCATCTGCCGCGGCATGATTGTCATGACTGCCAATAACAGACCGGAATGGGATGGATATCTCTTCTCAACGAGCAGCGCTAAGGTCATCGAGAACCTCAATTCTAAGAGCAACTTCTACATCTTCCCGAACACCTCTACCCGCCGAATCCACGTTTTGGGATCTGGCCTTGACCAGGACAAGGGCGTATCAACCGTAAAGAAACTCCTGCAAAAAGTACGGGGATCGTGTCGGGAATATCCAATCCACCGCAACGCGATACGTCAATTGGTCAACGGTGGATTGTCCGATATACAAGGTGATGTTGGGGCCAACAAACTGTCCCTGGATGTGCTTCGTTCTGTCCTGGTTGTCAAAGGAGGCGACGAGACCGTGACACAGAAGATTCGTCATGCCCTGGACTTCGTTCCCTCGAATGGGGCTAATGACCGATCCGGCTGCTTGAGTTCACTCTGTTCCATCTGCGAATTACAACCGGATGGTGGCGACTCCAACTCTGCCGTCAAGTTGTCCTGTGGGCATGTGTACTGCATGACATGCCTGCAGCATGCCTTGATGTCTGCAGCTCACCACCGCTCCGCACCCATTACATGCATAGGTCGAGTACCAGTTGACGAAGGCGAGGACACTAGTACCTGTGGCCAGGCCATCGCTTATACCACTATCCGCGACCTCCTGCCTCTCCTTGACGAACCGAAATACCTTGAAGCCACCTTCACTACCTTCGTCCTCTGCAACCCAGACGAGTACTTCTTTTGCCCCTCTTTTCGCTGTGATGTTGTGTACAGGCGTGGTGAATCCGGGGATACTGTCCGTTGTCCCATTTGCCGAGCCTGGAACTGCCTCTTCTGCGGAACCATGATTCACGACGGTGTGAATTGCAGGGAGGCTCAGGAAACTAGGAAGACCATCCAGGCTTGATTTCATTGTAGTTCTATACTCTACAAGTACTATTCCTGATCCTACTCCTGTACATCTATCCACAATACTCTATGGAAAATTATGTCTGCTTGTTGTGATATGAAACACAGAAATTATTATTGAAATACCCTATCATACAGTGTACGAGGGTTCCCATTCCATCCTCTACGTCGTATGTTGCACGGTTTCCAGGTTCGGCGCCGCCGAAATCAATCGCGATATCAACTCTTTACTTCCACCCGAGACCCGCAAGTGCCGGAGAAAAGGGAGTGTCCATAAGGAATCATGGGACGAGTAACCTGGAGGTATGATGACAAACTTGGGTGGAGGAGGTACATCCACCCGTGTCTGTACGAACTCCAAATTCAACCACTCAACCGTCCTAGGGAAATCAATGAACCGGACCCAATCGAAAATGTCATTCATATCTACGTCGATGTAACGTATGGTCAAAGTCCGGAAATTAGGTAGATGACCAAAGAGACGAAGATTGTAGAGTAGGTCGGAGAGTGCGACCCCCATGGGTGGTTCTGCACTCCAATCCAAGGCACGATTAGGCGGAATTGGTGGCACGATCTCGAGTGTGATTGATCTGCAGAGCTCTGCAGCGGGCCTCATTGGCCGTATGGTCGAATAGCGGAGGCCACTTTCGCGCAACGTTTGAAGGAACCTCTCAACGTAAGGCGGGCAGGGTATGTGGACGTGGATAGAGGATATGCGAAGATAGACATCAAGGATGTATCGACTGACGAGGGGCAAT
This sequence comes from Podaxis mareebaensis, assembly GCA_018524725.1. Lineage (NCBI taxonomy): Eukaryota > Fungi > Basidiomycota > Agaricomycetes > Agaricales > Agaricaceae > Podaxis > Podaxis mareebaensis. The sequence continues at coordinate 98,635 of JAEUWP010000138.1, read as the reverse complement.
GATGTCATAAGCAAAATGCGCTCGTTGGCGGATAGTTGAAGTTCCCAGACTTGAAAGATCACTTCCTCTATCAGTTCTGGTGGAAGACGTGGCGGTGTCGTTATCATAATTCAAGGGAGTATATGCAAGTGCAAATGAAGGGAAAGTAGATAAAAAACGGTGATTAGGAGAGGGGGGGGTTTATAACTTGTTGCTCGATCTCCTTTCGCTCGACCCGGAACCTAGCCAGACCTAGTTCCGGCGGAGTGAACATAGCGCGGAAATGTCAATCATCAGCTATTCTCGATCATTGACTTATGGACTCGCTGCACAAGATATTCCGAAGGACATCTTACCACGCTCCGACACTTCGGAATAATGCTCGCAGACAAGATTCGCAGAATCGGTGGAGTGTCCTTTTGGTCCGAGTGGTCATAGTATACGTCGGAGGGCTTGACATATATGTTGCCTTGGTCTGCATTCCCTAGGCTGCGATGAAATGGAGTGTGTCAGCCTCGTCTCACAAAGCATAAGATGCACTCCGCGTCCGCCGGAGGTGGAAAGGCGCAGTTATCAAGGTATCAAGAAACATGACAAACGGAGTACAACAATAGTTTACAACTGCTTGGACTCGTCTGAGTTGAGGATGAGGATTACGAAGAACCTAATCATCTCGAGGAAGGTATCAATCTCCATATCTAAGTCCAAGAATCAGTCGAACGGCAGGGAAAACACGGAATCAACACTAACATTCGTTAACGGTGTGGATACCCTTCAAACCCACAACAGTATCGCCAGAGTTCTGGTGATTGTAACGGAAGATAGAAGGCGAGAGGTCCCAATAGTATCTGGTATCTGTCATTTCCTGTCAGCCACTTGCACACCCCGAGGAGAAATCAATTATTACTGACCTGTGTTTCCTGTCATCATTCCCGGCGCGACAATCACATTATCGGTGCCGCTCAAGCTGCGGTGTGAGTTATAGGTAGCTTTGATAGTTCCAGAGAGAAGCTGATATGCCGCAGCGTCATTGCCAGTAGGTGTCACCGGAGCGGGTTCTAGACCGTCATGGAAAGCGTCCTGAAGAGTGAGAGTGCCCTGAGAGGGGCCATCCCCGCCTGTGATGTGCTGACCGAAGGCAGTGTATGTGAGGTTGAACTCATGGGCAAGAGATTTCAGCAGTTCTGTATCGCGAGCTTTGGTATCCTTCAAGGAACTGATACTCATGTGAGGAAAATTTTCGTCAAAGTGCGGCAAGATTCTAACCTGGATACTGCAATACGATGATTGACGATAGCGTATGCTTGTTCCGGGAGTGCATTTGCCTTGACACCACCGTGAGTGATGTCGATGGCCTGGGTTGTGCCGACCAAGCTCCTGAACAGATGATTCTTGGAGATCTCCTCCGTCAATTTGCGCAAGGCCCTATCAGAAGTAGTCGAGTGAGTTATTAGTTTCCGAAGCTTATCGGGCATGCCGTTTCCGTATTCTGCGAAGCACTGGAAAGTCTCGTATAACGGATCATCACGGTTCTGTAAAGAACAGCAGATCAGCAGGTTGCATACTCGTGCTCGGTTGATTCCCTTACCAGCCGAAGATCGAAAGGATGTTTTTCAAAGTGTACCAATAGCGCGGAGAGGATGCCAATCGACTGCGAGAAAGGAAATGAATGAAAGGATAAATCAAGCTAAGGCACGAGAGACGTACCGTGTGATCAGGCGGAACGCTTGAGTGTCCACCAGCGGTAGCGACCTGGACCTGAACATCGATGTATCCTTTCTCTGCAATACCGGGCGTTGCAAAAGTAGCGCCGAACTCCCGTCCAAAGCCAGCTGGATGACAGGGGGTCAATCAGAGATTCCACGCCAGCTGAAGTACTACCTGCCTCCTTCATCTATGACAAAAGCAAACCCATCCTTTCCGTACCGCTCTAGAAGAACAGGAGCTATGTGAGCAGCCCCCTAAGCAAGATGAGTGTTCCTGGTTGTTTCCGGACAGAAACACCATACCTGCGGACCGCTGACTTCTTCGTCAAAGCCGAATGCTAGCACAAAGGTACGCGTTGGCTGGAATCCTTTGGAGATAAGAGTTTCAACAGCAGCACTGAGAAGCCCCCAAAGAGTCAGATGCCAGTGACACACAGTTAGATGAAGTACATCACATACAGGACACCGATAAGACCACTCTTGTCATCGGAACTTCCCCTGCCCCAAATCCTCTCACCTAGAACAGTCTCATATCAGTTGGCGCTCAGATAGGGGTATTATGAATGTAACACAGTACCATCAAAGTAGCCGGAGAAGGGCGGATGAGTCCATTCATCAACAGTCCTCGATTCCACAGGCACAACATCTGCAGAATTGTAAGATAAGTGTATATGTACAGTGGTTAGTGGGAAAGAAACCTTGATGAGCAGCCAGCAGGACCGGCTTCAGTTCAGGAGAGGACCCCTTCCATTCGAAAATCAGTCCATATGTATTGACCTTGGTCAACGTGAGGGTAGTGTGCCTGCAAACTTCACATGAAGTAGAGATGGCATATATCGGGAAGTGTAACGCACACGAGGGGGAAAGCCCCCAAGAGGTACTCCTGGAAAGGTTCGAATACCTTCCACCTAGGGTCTACACCAACTGGATCCATGTTATCCCAAGACTCAGTGCTAAAACCGCATTATTGAATGAGCCGCATGCGTCGACGAATGTGCCCAACACCCACGGAATCTGGACAGCACGGCTGAGCCAGTCGACTGCCTTCGACTGAAATTCATCGGAACCGATTGTTGCACTCATGTTGGCCCACAATTCATGATGCTTTCCTGGAAGGAGCGGATCGACTTGCGTGCAAGTGGTCGCGTGGGGTTTGGCTGAGACGCTGGTCTGGGCTTTCCCGTCACGATGACACCGTCCCTTGTAAAAGCCCGCAGTAGTCCAAGCCGAGGCAATGACACCCGACAGAAGGAGGAACTGAAGCAGGACCTTCGGTTTGGATTTTCCCGACCTCTCTGGCGAGGATTCAATTGAAGTCGGGATCGGCAAATGATCAGAGCTGGTCTTTTGCTGCGCTTTCATGATGGGGTAGTGGGAAAAAAGTGGTAGTGGAGACCAAATAACTACCCCAACGAACTCCCACGCTGCTCAACGACGAACATCACCGGGATATGAAATTCGTCCGACGGATCTAGGAAAATGCACATGCTACATGAATGACGCAAGCAAGGTCTAATGCTGTTGATAAGATTAGACTCGATATTGTTCTGGCGTTTTCTATCACTTTTCGTCCCTACCAGGCTCTGCCTACGTACTGAAGCTTGCAGTTTGAGAAGCGCATGCGTGTGCACCGTGTGAAGAGGACGCATATTTGTGCATATGAATATGTACTTCTGTTTTCCTAAAATGTCTGGGGTGGTTTTAGCTTGCACCCGATCAGCAGCTGATCCTCAAGACCCTGGCTAGACACATTTGAGTGGAGCCAGCACTTGATTCACCCTCAAAAGGAGCAGGGCAAAGACGACGGAATCCCTTGATACACGAAGCACACGGGAACACCGACTCGTGTTCTATAGTTCCATGTACCTAAGCACTTAAGCATGCGGAGTTTGACGTCATGACTGGCTGGTTCTGTTGTGATCTTGTCGATTGTGTGAAATTGTTCAGTTTCAACCTTCGACGTCTTGACCCTGTAACACTAATTCAGAGTTTAGCTGTCTACTGTGTCGTTTATGCAGCGAATATAACGGCAGACACCTCGGGTAATGGCTCGACATTCCTGGGAATCGCACATATGAATGGCTCGCTTATACTTGCGTGGCAACAATCCGTTCTGTCGTTTCTTTCATAAATGCTCACAAGGGAACCACTGGTCATTCGACGCGGTAAGATATCGGAGAGGTGTTTACCGTTAACCATTTTAAGTTTCTGGCCAGAAGTGTAGAAGACATCACTCGCGTTTGGGGCAATTTTAGACCGCGCCTTTGGCTTGAACTACAGGAGTCTGGGCTCCTATTGAAACCAGAGGCGGGGTTAACCAGCCCGAAGCTAAGATCAGAATCTGATGGATCGATTTCAGCCGTTCCAGCTGAAGCAGCGGACGCCAAACATCGTATAGCAATCTCCTCCACTAGTATCGGTTCCGCTCCCCCGGTAACCTCCATGTAGGTCCAACACAAGCGTCCGGAAGTTTGTCCTAAGTTTCCACGAATTTTCCAACGCCAATCAGTCGCCTGAATTGACAGTTGCGAGAGTTGCGCCCAGAACCACGACCTTTGATAAGCAAGCGCGCCCACATATTCATATCCCTGGCAAAAACCCATTCGCCAAGCATCACAAACGACATGCGCTCCAGATCGGATTGGACTTAGAGAAATGGAAGAAACGAGGAGGCGTAAATGATGTCTACTCCGAAACGGACCGCGCGACTTTCAAACATGTCGAAATGCAATACATAGAAGCACGCACAAAGTCAGGACTTTGGGAGTCTGAGAGCTCTGATGTCAAATATAGTACATCAGGCCTCGACTCGACAGAAGTTAATTCTCACCCATGTCGGGAGAAGCCAAGTCGGGAGAAACGTTGCAGCGAAGTATTGTTATGTCAACGGGGTGATACGGCCGATAAACAGACATATGGACATGGGTCCAAGCCACGAATCATGCAGTATCGAAGGATCATCATGAGATAACCAAAGATAGTCTCATTCGGTCTCCACGCTACTTCCGTGTTTGTTACTGTTTCTAGCAACGCATCCACCGTCCCCTTCATCCGAATGGCACGCACCCTTATCTCTCTGCACAATTCATGCATTGACCAGGTTACCCTAGGCAGCACAACAATCCCAGTCAATCCAGACCCTCCTTGAAGCGGAAAAGGAAGCCGCTAAGATCGTCCAGCAAGCCCGTCAATGTCCGTCACTCTGACCACTCCGCTTGTTTCACCTAAGGTTGACGTCTCCGCCCCAGATCGTGTCCAGAGACTGAAAGATGCACGCACGGAAGCCCTGAAAGAGATTGAAGAATACAAGAAGGCGAAGGAGGCAGAGTTCAAAGCGTTTGAGGCATCTGTAAGCACCCACTGGGCGGTTGCTAATCCTAACTAAATGCGACATCTGACCCACAGCGCGCTGGTACAACCACAACTGCTCAAGCTACTGTCGACCGGGAAACCGATGTCAAGCTGCAGGAAATTACGGATGCGTACACCAAGAACAAGGACGCTGTCATAAAGAAATTGCTTGATCGTGTTGTTCTCGTAAAGCCTGAGCCCCACCGTAACCTCAAGAAAGTTGCATAAGCGTACGGCTGCGCAGCCACTAATGTGGATCATAGTTCTTATTCATGTCTCCAAGCACGGATGTGCTGCTCGGACTCAGAGAAACTGCGAGGTTTAGTTAATTAGTAGCAGGTGTATCTGAGACAATAATGGGTATCCTGATAATCGCAAAAATGCCTAGGGTTGAGCGGACCAATTGTTCTACATAATACGTGGGTAGGCATGGTGTTTTGTTTTAGTAATGCATCAGACACTAGAGAGGACAGTGACAGAAAGTATAGCTGGAAACGGTGCGATATACAACCACTTAAAAGGACAAGCATATCAGAACTTATAGGAACGAAGCAGAAATAAATATGTATACAAATTGACAGCAAATGTTATCGCGAGTCGTTGGCGAGCCAAGGCAAACCTATTGGCATTCCAAGTGAAGCAGTTGAGCGCATATCGGAATCGTTGGCGATAACCGGGTGTGGTGGCGGCATCGTAGGCGACCTCCGCGGCGATGTTCGCTGGGGGGCGTTATTTCCATGGAACTGGGCCTTTATGTCCCTCGAAGCCGTATTCCAGGAGTCCAATAGACCACTGGCTTTTAGTGACGGCAGCGATGGTAGATCATCTCTCTGTCCACCGTTCAGAAAACCGCCGACGTTCCCGGCCACCCCATTAGTAGTGCCGGTAGTGATCCCCGCGCTATCCTGCAGTTCCAGAGGAGAATCAGAACAAGGAACCCTCGAGAACTAGATCAACCTGATTCTCACCTCCTTTTCCCGCTCGCTAAATATCACCCCATAATTATCGTTCCCATGTCCTACATTCGGACCGATGCCCCCAGCCGACCCTGCGGCTAAACCCGCCGTCCCCAGCCGTCCATCCCTTTCAGGAAGAGGATGTATTGAACGGCTGGCAAGACCATTACTATGAAGGCGTGGTTCATCCAATCTCCCAAGTGAATAGGATCCTGGAGAGTTACTCGGTGACCTGCGTCTACCGAATGAATTCTCACCTCCCTGCGGGTGTGGCGGCTGCGGCCCGGTCAGTGGAGGATTAATTACGCCAGGTTGCCGTGCATCTGAGGGTCGGCGATGTGAGACTTGTAGACGGTGAGGTAGCTGCTGCTGATGCTGGGCCTGGTGATCCACTGCCGGTTGCTGAGGTGTCGATATTTGCTGTTGTGAGCTCGATGGAGTTTGGTGTTGGGCAGAAGGTGACGGCTGTTGTCGGTATTCTTGTGCAAGCTCTGCTATCTTGGTCCCCCATGCTTCCTCATAATCAGCGCACCAAGCCCGAACTTGGGGGTCGTCACGTTTACAGTATTTTATCAAGGTCTGTCAATTTCAAGAAGACCATATCAGCTTCTGATTTACGTGCAACATATTCGAGAAACACACTTACCCAGAGGGCAGCACCCACTGTTTGAATTATCGGATGATGAGCATCGACTTGCCGTGGGAACATGGAAAACGGCTTACTCAGGATGCTGTTTTTTGCCCGCTCTCCAAGCATATTCAAAATTTGATACAACATATTGAGCGCCCATTGAGGTTCTGTTTTTGCTCCCCGTTGTGATCGTTGTCGGGCCTGATTTCAATCACAGAATTTGACGTCAGCGAATTGCCGGACGATCAATGACGAAGGAGGAAAACAGGAAGTGAATGGGACAAGGGTGCCCTATGACGCAGGAAGTATTCCCATGGGGAAGGCCGAAAGCCGTAAATGAATGAAACTTGTGCAGGGAAAAACTGTCCAACTGTCCAAAACGACAGCCAACGTAAAAGTACAGCACCCAATGGACCAGTTATGATGCAACCGGCCCATGAAAGGCTGGAGCTGCCATGACACAATGCAGGTGTGAAGCAATAAGCTTGCCAGGTAAGAAGTGTCAGGTGAACGAAATCAAGGGTAATGACTTCATTGTATAAAGTGCCGTCGGGGAAGGAATGAACAACGCCAAAAGGAGAACGACAACTCACCAGGCTCAACGCCAAAGCACAGGAAGCATGGTATACATGCATGCAACACCAGCACCATGCCCCTGTATTGGAACTGGTTTCGAACATTGACTGTTGAACTTGGAGGCTTTGCTCGGAGAACCGGAGATGATCTGGCAGTGAATCAAGCCAAGACTAAGTGTATGACATGAGTGATGTTTTTGACCTGATTGAGCATCATCCGCATACCTCTAGAGCACGTTCAGCCTCGACTAATGCAGTTTGAGGGGCTACATTAGTTTCTGGATCTGATCACAGGGAGCAACGCATTATTATTAGAGTGGACGAATCGGTCACAGAACTGTGGAACATACCGTTAAGACCATCCAGCGCATACTCCACCTTGGCATATATGGTAATCACACGGATAAGATGGCCGAATTCTGAAGCATACTGCGTCCGGACGGCACCCAAATAAAGGTATTCTGGTGGAGATCGCGAAGGTCAGGATTGGGCGAACCGCAGGAACAACCGAGGCTGGGATGGGAATAACGAAGGTGGGGCCTAGAAGGGGAGCAAAGATAACAAGGGAAATTAGAGGCACCCCAGTTGTCTCCAACCAGCCCCAGAAGAGAAGTCTTCGCCGAGAAAAAGCGCAAGCGAGGCATATGACAAGGAGCTTGTGAATGTAAGGGGAAATAAACACATGGATAGATGGAACGTCGCCATCCCCGCGGCGCGGTCGCCAAACGGTGATCAATAAGGCTAAACGAACTAAAGACGGTGCCGCCGGGCGGCAAAGATCCCGTCAAAGTCGCCAACTTATACCCGGCGGGACATCGAAGAAGATCAGATGAAGGAAATAGAACCAAAATGAAGAAGCAGATGCTCTTTGGAGTCATTGAAGCGAAACATGAATTCAGACTTGCCTGGCAAGGTGGAGTGCACGCCAAGTTCGAAACTAGTCTCGTCCACCGGCAGCCGCAACCGCAAATCACTCGATGTGAAAGTTGTCGGTTTTTTGAAATAGATTGACGCCATCACATCGAGGAGGTGGATCAGCCAAAATATCCTTCTCACTGCCTCACGCTTGAATGATTGATGGATGAAGTCTGGTGACGGCATAGGTGTTAGAGTTGGATGGTCCGGTTCATGTACACCCAAGTTCTCGATAATTTGTAGAGCAAGATCTAGAACCCCATGTAAATGACATCCGGCGCAGCAACGGAACGAACAAACCCGCACCGGCATATCTTGTATTCCACATAGTGTTTTTCTCTTTTGTGAGGACGTCATGCATCAACAAGAGAGCAAGGGCTTGTGCTGTAGCCAGGTCAGGTTCACAAACAAGTCGGCCAGCACCGTCAAACATGAGGGATAAAGCTTCCTGAGCAAATGGCTTCCCAGCATAACGGGCAGGGACCGTCCGAATCCGGGGCTGCTTCGACAAGGGCGCGGCAAGCGCACAGACAGCATGCAGGAGGTGTTTAGGGACTCGGTTATGGCTCAGTGCATTTGAGAATGTCGGTTTGTGAATGACGGCACGGGCGGGATGGCAGTGGGTAAAGAAAACTAGATGCGATAACCAAGTAAGACCCAGTGAGAGCTGAGAACCAAGAAAGCTTACGATTGGTGAGTTCCCGGGTGAGGGAATGATCCAGCTCAATATGAGCAGGTCGATCAAGAGTCATTCCAATGATAGGACCATCAAGAAAGATATCCTCGGATGAGATAGCGTTCCCTCGGTCATTGCGAAAGCGTTTGCGGCCGCCCAGGCGGTCATCACCATTTGCTTCCGGAGCCACGGGCGCAGAAGCGGTTGCAGGGGTAGGGGGATAAGCGCGGTGCTGTTGGGTGTAACGTGGACCATCGGACGGATAAGGTGTCTGGGGAGCGTAAGATGAACGGTAGTCAGAAGAGGAAGGTCCGGGGGGTAATTGATTTGGCTGCGGCTCCGTCTCTTGTTTGAAAGACCGAGGCGCAGGAACAGGTCTGCCTGCTGAATCTGTGTATGTGCAAGCCTTGGATGCATAATAACTGGAATATGATTCGTCTTCGGAGGCAAGGGCACTGGAGGGGTAGAGACTGACCAATTGCTACACGGTGCTGGGAAGATGGTGAGCACATGGGCATGGCACACGGGGAGGGAGATGCTTACCTGTACCATCGCAACGTCGTTTGCTCTTATGGCAGGCATCACAAGCCTAGACAAGGATGAGCACGGCGGAAGGACAGGAGTGAACATGTAGGAAGGCTACTTTAGCGAGACGTTTTCGTTTTGGACCTTTCATGAAGACGGGTGCGGGTTCGGGCTTGTCTTCCTGTTGCTGTTCCTGGGGAATGACGATGCGCTGTGGCTCGGGAGGATAAGCGGAAGTCGTGTGAAATGAGGAGTAGGATGGGGGAGGGACGGAAGAAGGGTGAGAGCTGGAGGGCTTGGGGCGGTCAAATTGGTCCATGGGGGAGCCTCCAGAGTTATATACGAAAGCGAGAGGAGGAGGAGTGTTCAGGGAAGAAAGTAGGTTCGCCCCGGAAAGTGTCGAAGGAGTGCAATGTCGAATGAACAGGGCGTGACTTTCCGTCACTCAACTAACTAACTAAACCTAACGTCACCGGGTTGCCTGCATTTGGAATTCACTCGACAACCAGATCAAGAACTTGTCCGTCGGTATGCAGGGCCCAGCTATCAGAATCGAGATTCCGCACGGCGTTAGAGGGTGAAAAAGGGGGCTGCGGAAGGCAGGAGATGCGAATGTGTCGTGTATAGATATCCAGCCAAGTTGCACAGTTTGGATTATCGACAACGATCAGAGAACCCGTCTAGATCTTGTGGCCCCCCGTCACACTAGTTTTCGGTCCCAGCGATGTCACACGATTTGCGCAAATTGCCGATTGGGCAGGAATCCGCCGGCATATCTCATTGGCAATTCTCAGTGCCGTACGGGTGACCGCGCGAAATTGCGGGTAAGGGAAATTGGCGGAGGAGCGAATAGAGAACAAGGAGATTTTAAACGCGCCCTGATCCTTGAAGCGGAGGGCGTCCCGAGCCTCACGTGCTCCACTGCCACTCACACCGCCGGTACCCAAATTGGCAGACGCCTATCAACAGGCTGGTTCCAGCCCTGGGCCGTTCCTGTCCATAGCCCCTGTCCCTTCCGGACATCTCCATCTCGGCCCTCACCCCCGCAATCACACCCAATTAGCCTCGCCGAGTTTTGATCGTCTTCGTCTTCATCACTGACCCCCCCTCGCTGCCCTTGTTCCATCCTGACCCTCAATCATTCTTCTCACAGTCCCTGTCATCATGCATTCGTGTGAGAATATCAGGGAACACGACGATCCCAACAGTCTACTACTGTTACAAAATCGTGACGCTATGTTTTCCACAACAAGCCTCAACCCTTTAATCGAAGAGACCGAAGCCCATGTCGTCGTCCGATTCCTCCTGCAAGCCGTGTGTTAGTCCTTCCGAAACGGATAGGTCATTATGACGCAAACAAACCTTCTCTTCAGCCTTCTCCTCCTTCTTCTCTTCGGCAGCAGGGGCCGCTCCTCCAGCGGGTGCAGCACCGCCGCTAGCAACGGCACCACCAGAGGGAACCTAGACAGACATGCCTTCAGTGGCGGCTTACGGTATAAAACCCAATTCCACACTCACGGAAGCAAGCTTGCTGTTACCCTCAGCAATCAACTAACATAGCCAGGATACGTGAATTTGTAGTAACGCATGGTAAATGTAACCACCCACCTCGTTAACGTCCTTGCCCTTGAGCTCCGTGAGGAGCTTGTCGAGGCGCTCCTGGTCGGCCTCAATACCAGCGGCATCAAGAATCTTCTGAATGCCGGCAGCGTCGGGCTCGGCAACACCAGCAATTTGGAGGAGAAGGTAAGCAGCGATGTAACGCATCTATATCGACCTTATTCAGAGGGATATCCTCGCGACAAGTAGGCGCCATACTTTAGATCAAGTAGAATGGAAGACTTTTGAGGAGTGTAGGAGTACGATAGCCACAAATCGCTGCGAATTTCGTCAACACACAATCCTTTCAGATACTGCCTCACAAAGACACACCTTTTAATCCGAGGAAGACTTGTGGATTCTACCGTCAGCAAGTTTTTATCGGACAGATAGAAATGACTAAGTCCACATCGTGTGTGTTGTGCGGGACCGCAACTGTACAGTAATTACGTAATACGATCCCACGCTCTTCCAGCCACAAGTTTCCTTTTCCACAGTCATACCGTGCTCGTAGTCCCCAAAACCAAGCCTCCTCGACCGCCGTCGTCGCCCTCAAGACTCGAAAAATCGCAATCATGGTAAGGAAACTATGTCGCTCGACTGTCTTGAGAGAAAGAAGTGCTGATCGCACGGAATAGGCTGATGTCACTGACCCCCAAGTCGCCGCCGACCTCAAGAAGAGGAGGACCTTCCGTACCTTCTCCTACCGGGGTATTGAGCTCGACAAGCTCTTGGACCTGAGCAACGAGGAGGTGCGTGTATACAGCTGTTACCAGTCTGGAAATATCGCTAATCAAACCCCGACAGTTTGTTGAAGTATGTGCCACCCATGTTAACTCGTCAAAATCAAAACGCTCAAAGGAATCTCGATAGCTCGTCCACGCCCGTGCTCGCCGCCGGTTCCAGCGCGGTCTCAAGCGCCGCCCCATGGGTCTCATCAAGAAGCTGCGCAAGGCCAAGAAGGAGGCTCCCCCCAATGAGAAGCCCGCTGTCGTCAAGACCCACCTCCGTGATATGATCATCGTTCCCGAAATGATTGGCAGTGTTGTTGGCATTTACAACGGCAAGGTGGGTGAAGTTCTGAAATGTGACAGATGGGAATTGGGGAAAGGGTACGGGGGTTGCTTGGTGGATCAAGCGTTTCAGGCATTGAGATGAGCTCCCTCCAGTATTAGCTTCGTCTGGTTTCGCCCCACTCCTCCATCCCCTTGACCCATCCATATACTGGCACTTTCGACTAATCTACACATATCAGGTCTTCAACTCTGTTGAGATCAAACCCGAGATGACTGGCCACTATCTCGGCGAGTTCTCATGCTCGTACAGGCCCGTTAAGCACGGTCGTCCTGGTGTAAGTAATGCCTCGTCTTTTCATTACATTCACGCTAATATATGCTCCTATCTAGATTGGTGCCACACACTGTAAGTCCTTACTCCTCTACTCGTCCATCCGAAAAACTGGATTCTCATCCTCGCCGCCATCACTTAACCAGCATCCCGATTGTGCGTCTTTGATTCTGTTACCCGTCAGTGTTGGCGTCTTACCATTGTTGTCTTTATAGCATCCCCCTCAAATAAAGGTTTCGTCATTTGGGAAGGGTCATGTTATGTACATTTTCGCTATTATGACTACTGTCATCCTCGCCTGCATTTCCCCTACAAAAGCAGTACCATGCAACGCTATGCTTATGGGCACCTGTTATGATTTCGTTTCTTCTCTCCCCTGCACTGTACGAAGTCACCCCGGTGAACCAGCAAGGAATTTGCCTTGTAGATCGGACCTCACGTCTTCTCGGGTCTCGTGTGTCAACTTCTCGTACGACTCGGCCGCGCAGCTCCAGGCTTTATGTCATTGAGTGCCTGCAGTTGTCTTTTGAACTTTTTCAGTTGTCAGTGCAACTGCCATAATCCTCGACCCTGACACGCTCTAATGTACATATACCTATTTGGGGAAGGCGAAGTACAACTCTACTTCTCTTCGTTTCTGAGCTTCAGTGTTTCGTATGCTCGAAGCTTTTAACCCCTGTCCTTCCTCCTGTCCACTCCTTACATTGGCTTATCCTTGATTATACCTCTATACCTCGAATTCGCCATTCGCAACTAATGGCTGCACTCGACGTACCTGCTGAAGTTTGGGGTAAAATATTCGAACTGTGTTGCAACGACGGCGGCCAAACTGGAAGGTCACTGACTCTCGTTTCGAGATACATCTACGCAGTATCTAAACCCTACCAGTACTATTCTGTCACACTTGCAGGGAAATGTTCCATAGCCAAGTTCGCAGAAATGTTGGCTGCCGACCCCGAATGCCGTCGCGTCAAACACATGTTCATGTCGACATTCAAACCTGAACCCAACATGCTGGAGTACATCCAGAAAGGACCCCTCCGAACACCCCCTCCATCCCCTCTCCAAGTACATGGCACTAAGCCCGACCCCAGCGAGCATCATGATATCCTAGCCGACATGTATCGCATCCTTGAATTCGTCGCACCCTCCATACGGATCCTCCACATTGTTATGAATTTTTACCGCGAAGAGATATTCTTCCCTATGGTCTTTCCGGTCCTGGAGGAGTTGACGATACAAGGACCATTCCATGACCACTATGATTGCAACGACGAGTTCTACGATACGTTGTACCCGCCTATACCGTCACTCCGGAGGTTGTATCTGACGGATGTATTCACGTGCGTGAACGATCGGACGTATCTTGCTGTTAGGCATTACGCGCCGTACCTAACGCACTTAAGGATCCAATGTGCGGATGGATACATCGAGTCGAGCAGGACGTTCTTGCGGCAGCTATTAACCTCAAAGCCAGGCTCAGAAAGAAGAGGAGAGCTAGATTTTGGGGACGACGAGGATGAGGAGGAATGGCAAAGCAGGAGACCACATTTTCCAGGAACGTTGCAGCGTATTTTGCTGCACCCTGGACCTGCGCAGCCGAGGGGAAGGTGCGGGACGATGTACATGATACGGCATTCGGCGTTGCGCGAGCTAGAAAAATGCGCGAGTGAGGATTCGCGGATTGCATTATTTAAAGAGTCGCCTTGGGTATGGCCATATTCGAGGGCACATGACTACGTTGAAGGACAGAAGCAGTGGTTGGATCGCATTTCTGGAGGAGAGGGATGCTGGGAGGTGTGACTGAGGGCAAACATAGACAAATAGACTAGATAATTCTACTAATTAGCCTTAGTCATCGCTCATATTGCAGTAATACCTCTCTAACTCATACTACCTCCATGATTGCGGTCCAAGTTCCTCCAAGCGTTCCAAATCCTCTATCCGTGCCCGCAAACGCGCCAGAACATTGTCCTGTAACGTGGTCATTTACCCAAAGTTGAAACAAAAATCTCACATCTTTGTTAGGGCACAGAATCCGAACTCGCAGGCAAGTCTGAAGCCTGTGCCGGATGCGCAAACCAGGAAGTATGCGCCTCGGGAGCAACCAAACTCCCAGACCCCTCCCTGCCACTGATCAAAGAGCGCATGACCAATGTCAAACATAAAATCCTAGTCCTATCAGGCAAGGGTGGTGTTGGCAAGTCTACATTTACCGCTCAATTAGGTTGGGCTTTCGCAGTCGATGAGGACGTTCAGGTGTGCTTCATAACGCCACATCTCACGATGGTAACAAGACTGACCATTTCCCATTAGACTGGAATAATGGACGTCGACATCTGCGGCCCATCCATCCCTACAATCCTCGGCATCGCATCCGAACAGGTCCACTCATCTTCCTCCGGCTGGTCGCCAGTCTACGTCCAAGACAATCTTGGCGTCATGTCTGTCGGATTCATGCTACCCACATCCAAAGACGCTATCATGTGGCGTGGTCCAAAGAAAAATGGCCTTATAAGCCAGTTCCTCAAAGACGTCGATTGGGGAGACTTGGACTATCTGATCGTCGACACACCTCCTGGAACCTCCGATGAACACCTCAGTATAGTGCAGTATTTGAAGGAGAGTGGAATTGATGGCGCCGTGTTGATCACAACTCCTCAGGAAGTCGCGTTGCAGGATGTCAGGCGAGAAATCGATTTCTGCAGGAAGGTGGGGATTCGGATCATTGGTCTTGTGGAGAACATGTCAGGATTCGTGTGTCCGAATTGCAAAACGGAATCACAGATCTTCAAGCCCAGTACGGGAGGCGGAAGACGGTTGGCGGAAGAGACAGGAATTGAGTTCCTTGGTGCTGTCCCTCTTGACCCCCGAATTGGCAAAAGTGCAGACTACGGTGTCAGTTTCTTGGATGAATACCCGGACAGCCCTGCCACAACAGCCTACCTAGACATAATTGATAGTAAGTTCCCATAATATATCTTGGACGGACAGAGATTCACCATCCTCTACAGGAATCAAAGACATCCTCGGTGATTAATTCCTTGTAGTCATGGTTCTTTGAAACACTCTGCGTCCCACTTCATACCAGAACCTCTTAGAGAATACCCATAATCAACGTTTGTATTGCCCATCGATGTATCCATTATACTTATTACAAGCCCGCATCTCGCACCCCAGATAATATTATATATGCACTCTAAATGATCATAAGGTTCATGACAGGTGAAATTTCTCTCCTCCAACGCTAGGTCTGGTCATCAATTCTTTCCCTTCATCCTCCTCCTCTTCTTCATCCACAACCCTGAAGTCCCTGGGCATCTCTGAAGGCGGGGCATCAGCCTCCGTCTCCGGATCAACAATAAACTTCCCAATCGGCCCAATACCAGCCAAACCACCAGCCAACCTCTCCACACTTTCATGAATCGACACCGTAGAAAGTGTACGCAAAAGTTTCCTCGTCACTTCTCCCCCTACAGTCGATCCAGTACGCGAACGCGCTGGGACTACATAACCCTGTGTGGGGAACACGATAGACGAGCCTTGTCCGCTAATAGCTTCAGGACTCGCGATAAATGATGGGTTATGGGACGGAGGTATAGGCGAATTGTAAGTCGACCCTTGACGGGAGGGCTGCATGATACTTGAACGGCGGGCGTAGTTGATCAAAGGGTCCGTGGGTGTTGTTATTGGTCGATACATCTCTGGACTGGGAGAAAGCATTTGTCGTGGGTCCTGATTCTCTTCGACTACCACAATGTCCTGTTTCTTCAACGGCTCTTCTACCGTTGTCAGTCCCTCTATCACTGTTTCTGTGGTAGCGGGTTCCACGGGAGGAGGATTATCAACGACGGCCGTCGTTGTAGTCACAGATGTCTGAGGTTCAGCCTGAACCTCCACTTCGGGTATCGTTTCTGGTTCTGGCACCTGAGGGAAGGCGACCTGCGATGGAGCGTCCGAAGGGACGGGGGGCAAAGTCTCCGCAGGTGCCGGTGCCGGTTCTCTCGTTCGGTATGCCTGTACACTGGCATTGATTGCGGCATCGATAGTCCGGTTCGTCATATCCGCCATATTGATATTCATTCCTCGGACCTCCTTCCTGAAATCTTCAATTTCGTTCCATAGCGCTTCACGGAACTCTTCGAGAGTCTCGAGCTTTTCGATATCCTTCCATTTGTTGAATTTTTCTGGGCATTCTGGTTCGTCATCGGGTTCGTGGTATGATGCTAGCCAGGGGTGCTCCAGGGCCTCGGTTACGGTGATACGCTCGGTTGGATCGAACATCAGCATTTTTTCCAGCAAATCTAACGCTGTAGACACCTTGAGTACGTTACAATATGAAAAACAGTGTTTTAGAACCTTGCGGATCCGCGTTGGACATGAGCTTCCGGAAGGGCACAATCTTCTTGATAGGTAGTGACCGCACATACGCTTGCGCCTAAGAGTTGGCAAACACTGGTGAGGGTGCATACACCCGTTATTTCGAGCAAGCATACCTTATCGCTGCCGATTTTTTTGATGATATCCTCTTCGGGTGTCCCTGTGAGAGAATATGTTAGTGCTGAGGAGGTCTGAGTGAAATTACGGATACCTAGAACGTCAAGTATTTTGTTGAGTTGATCGACTGATTTGTGTGCGGTATTTCAGCTGAGGTATTTCGGATGGAGATACAGAAATGCTGACCATAGCTTCACCAACGTCAGGAGGAATCAACTAAGTAATGAATGCGGCTTACTCCTTTCCTTTGAACAGAGGCTTTCCCATAAGCAATTCGGCAAGGATACAACCAATCGACCAGACATCGATTGCCGTGTTATAGCGCCTTTGTTGTGAATTGGTTTCACTGGGCTAAAAGATGTTGCTGCAACGACGTACCGAAAAGCTAACATAATTTCCGGTGCCCTATACCATCTCGTTGCAACATATTCCGTAAGATGTGTTGCGTTCTCATCCGGAACAGAATCAAAACCTCTGCTCAGCCCAAAATCGCATATTTTCAGCTCGCAGTCTGCGTTGACCAATAAATTGCCTGGTTTCAAGTCCCTATGAATGACTGATGCAGAATGAATGTATTTCATCCCTTCAGGTTCCTGTGTTAACATAGTTCCCTTCTGTCGAGTACAGGACACACCTCGAAGGATTTGATAGATGAAGTATTGAACGTGTTCATTGGTCAGGACCTGGCCAGACTTGATGATTTGATGAAGGTCGGCTGTCGAACAACTGATTCATGACGAAAAGCACTTGTATAATGGAGTAAACGAACCTTCCATCGGCTAGAAGTGTGGTCGCGTGAGTACATCATTGCTTTGGCGTTGAATTGGAGAAGACACCCGTACCTCCATGAAAATGTAGCTACAACGATAGGTCAGCGTAAGGAACCGGCATGATAACAGCATGCCACTGACATCTCGTTAAAGTCAGGCGAAATCGCATCGACGTCAATTAACCCGGTGATATTCTCGTGGTTGAAGTGTCGCAAGAGTGTTATCTCTCGCAGGGCCCTCTTCGCCAGTTGCACCTTTTCGAATACGCGGGTCACTAGCTTGATAGCGACAGTCTCCCCAGAAATTTCATCCGCAGCGGAACTGCGAGTCCAAGAGATATGCCTATTTGAGAACACTGGGAGTCACGGGCAGAGTTTGCGAGCGCGTACATGACAACACCATAGGCCCCAGCACCCATCTCCCTAACCAGCTTCCACCGCTTCTCAACATGAAAGACCTTCCCGAACGAAGACGAGAGTGAATGATACCCCCTATCTCAGTCCACATCAGCAGTCCGCATAGTCGGGAATATCGCAAATCACACACCGTCTTCTAAGACTCTCCTCCGAGAACGGGTTGGAGGATCGCCGGACGCGCGATCTCCCTCGATCGACGTTCCATGAGCCTGGGGATGGGCGAGGCGAGGTTGTCTTGTTGTCTTCACCATCCTTTGACCGTCCTCGACTCCTCCGGCGTCGATGGCCGCGTGAGGACCTTCGTGGTGATCTCCCGGGTGACTTACTTGACTGGGACATGAGCTAGAGCAAGCTGTTGTAGTCTGCACAGCAAGGTCCGGGGAAGATAAGTGGGGATGAAGGATAAAAGCAGCGGGTATCAGGGGGTGAGGAGAACGTGACAGGTTGTAAACAGCTTTCGGCTCTGGGGTTGAGTCAATGGTCAGCGGCACCTGGGGTTGACCACGGTGGCCGCAGTTAAAGGGAGATGACCACAACGAGAAATGACGCGATGGGCGTCAAGCGACCCTGCCAGGCCACGAGATACCTCGACATCTGATAGATCCACACCAGATTTCCGATAAATGGCTTCATAACATCGCCAAACCTGATGGGACTTACAATTACAACGCTCATGTTCGCAGCGACTAATGACCTAATCTAAATGCATTACAGGTAATAGAAAGCACTAATAATTATCCAAAAATCCGTTGCCCAAACACACGCGACTTCAGGAGGGTGCGGGTGATCCTGTCCGAGAGGCGTCTGATTGGGCTGGCGTAGGGGCGGAGGGTGTCCCGTCTTCCGCTTCTCCAAATATATCCAACAATCCAGCAAGGCGCGCTTTGTTCGGTGCCCTTTTTGTCACATAGTCTCGGAGTGACGTCTTCAGACTCGGCTGCTTATCAACAAGCTCCCGCAGCTGGTCCTTCGGCAACTGCAATAGAGCGTTGAAACTTGACGGTGCAGTCACTTTCGCACAGCGGATGAATCCTTCCCACAACGGTGGATTCGTCCAGATCTTCTTCGTGATAAGACGTGAAAGTAGGGTCGTCGACACGAACCCGACTAAAGTCTTGTATGTTGTCACTGCTTGAATTACCTGTACAAAATAATGATCAACTGTCTTGACTCCACAGAATCTCTTAACTTACTGTTCGCAGGAACAATGTGGGTAATACAGCCTCGTCCACAAGCTGTTGCATGACAGCACCGAGTACCTCGGAGCGGAAGATATCCGTCATAGAGAAGCAGATACTTATCGCTAAGAGAATAGGGCACGTTAGTTACCCTCAATAATGTATACAAGGGCTAGACACACCTTCCATTGCACTCTTCAACCCAATCTCCTTCTCACACTGGTGCAACAACACCATCAACCGATCAGGTGGGAGCAATTCGCTATGCCGTACTCGTGGCAGATTCGAGCTGACGCTTCCAAACGTCGACGGAGGAACGGCGACAATAGAGCTGAACACATTCCGGATGATATTTTTATTCTCGGGTTGTCCATTCAGGATCGATTTAACAATTCGAGGCAAATGTCGGATAATGTCCGCCTATTTGTGATTGGATTTGAAATTAGACGATTAGTTCCGTTGTGGCCACGCAACCAAAAATAACATACCCTGTCCATCTCAGCGATGATTGGGATGAGGAAACGAGCATCGAGATCCCGTTCGTTGATCAGCGCTTTGACTAAAGCAACAAGTGTGGCGTTCGCTCGGCCATGCTCCGTGAAGATCGTAAGGACGCGCAGAGCAAGTGACTCAGCACCAGAAGGGAGCTGACGCATGAGCGTCAGCAACTTGCCGTTATTCGGTCCAAGTGACTTGATCAACGCAGTGATGAGATCTTGAATGGCTTCCTGCACCGTAATATCCATTTGGCCATAGGCATGGAATAACCTGTGTCCAGTCAGATGAAAAAAGAAAAGTGAGGGGTGAAAAATGACAGGAACTTACTCTTCCAGGAATTCGGGAACCTTGACCGACAGCGCAAACAGAAGCTCGACGTGTTGCAGAACTTGGGCCTTCTGGGCGGGGAGCTCTATACGCTCCGGTAAATATGGTGTTTGGACTAGATCCTCGTCAGGCGATTGTCCATCTTCCATTGCCTCTTCTTTGACACCCTCCATATCATGATCATCATTAGCCAGCGCGACAGATGGTTCCTCTTCCGTGTTGTCTTTCTCGACAACTCGGTCCTGTCCTTCTGCGTGGATGCCATTCTCTTTTGGAAGCCCGATATCTTCCATAGTAACATCCGGTGTTTCTTCCTGCTCCTTTCGGGGCTTAGCGTGTCCATTGGCGCGTTTGTGCTGAAGCTTGCGTAACATTTGCAAAGCAAATTCACGAATCATTGAGTCCATGGGTTGTATATGCGGTACCCATGCTTTCACGACGTTGATGGCAGCGGCCCTTGTCTTTTTATCTGAGCGTGGTCGAGATTTGGTTTACATCAAGTATGACATCAAGGAGAGGCCTACCTGGATGCGTTGTGAGCTCGAGAAGAATATTCAGTGCTTCAGACCTCAACGATGGCCGTTGTAATACTAGACCTCGAAGGGTGATGAAGCCAATGGTTACTTTATCACTGTGGGTAAATTTAATAGAGTTCAGAGACATTTGGTTAAATCACATGTTACCTTGACTCGTCAACACACAAGTCCCGCAATAGACCCAGAACGTCAGGAGGAATGGCAGGAAGATCTAGAAGGAACCTTGAGAAGGTCCTGTCCCTTCCGTCCAGGAGCGTTTGATAAGATGCTACAATCTGGTTTAACCAGATATCATAATTCGGCCGCTAAGTGCAGAGTCAGTGCCACGGAAAGCAGGTATAGGGAGAAGTTGCATTTGACCCACCCAATTATTATCCTGCTCAGAATGTATTTGATCGTTATACCATTCTTCGTTCATCCAAGTGGTAGCGAGTCGCACTCTGTGGCCTTTGGGTCAAAAACCGGCCATATCAGATACGACAGTTACATACCTTGAAGGAAAATCAGCCATAATATAGTCACACAACTTCTGCCGAAGCTGATCCTGACGCGCATAGAAATCGTGAACAACCTGCTCCTTGCCATCCTCTTCTGCGTCCTCTTCTACTGGTGGTTGTGCGACACGCGTGATCATCCGCACTAATAACAGCATCCATACCTCACTCGCCGAAGCCCCGCTAACCTGCGATGAATCTACGGGAAGTTCATCTGCTCCGGTCCATATACGCGCAACGGAACTGGTAATTAGATCCATGCGGTCGCTTTCTGATAGGTCTTGGGGTGGAGGGAGCTTGAATTCGATGGCTTGTAGACCATCAAATTCAAATTCGGCAGCAGGTTGTTCTTCTTCAATGGCGGATTCATTGCCTGAGAGCTATAACAAATAGGTCAGTTGGGGATCATGTCCTACAAGATCCAATAGCACAAACTTGAGCATTCAAAGTCTCCGGTTCGAATTCAAGCTCTTCCTGGTCAATATCCATTTGAAGAGGATCGACTGGTTCTTCCACTTTGACGGTAGGGGGAGTAGATCGTGAAGGTGGCGTCGATCCTCGCTCCACAGCATGCTGAGCGACGAGTTTTCGGGGACCCGTGGGGATATTCGAGGGGAGAGTGGAGGATGAAGCAACAGCTGTTGATATCGGGGCAGGAGGTATTGATCCAAGTCCACGTTGTTGCCGATGTTGCTGAACAAGGGCCTCCAGTACAGGTTCAGTGAAGGCTTCGAGGTTGGCAATAATGAGGTCAGTGATCAAGGAGGGAGGAAGGGACGTGAAATCAAAAGCGGCGAGCGTGGAAGCAAGATTAGATGTGTTTGGAACATCGGGCTCGAGTTTCGGGCGTTTGGGGTCCGTGGGCTGCTCTGCTGGTGTCGAAGCGGATCGCTTTCGCCCATCAAGACCGGCTTGAAGTGCAAGTTTTCGTCGCTTCTCTTCCCGCGCAGCCTCGTCCATGCGTTGGGCTTGCACATTCAAAGCCTCGTTGATTTGTACGCTAAGGGGGCTATTGCTCGGCACGCAGTTGCTAAAAGGATAGTCAGATATTGGGTTCTAAGGCGTGAGCTGGTATCGGACGTACCGGTTGATATGAACAAGTAGAATCCTAAGTGCCTTCTCCACACTCTTGATATTCGACGCAGACAGGTTCTCCAATGCCGCTGGCGTCCATGATCTGAGCGCAGGTATCAAAGTTTGCAGGACGCCCGGTCGCTGCTTTGCGAGAGCGCCCCAACTGCTGAGCATAGCGGAAAGTAGGTCTACATCCCTATCCAAGACCGTCAACTTCGACGAGGAAAGGTATAATGTGTTCTTACTCACTGGCTTGAATACAATGTCACAATCAACCCTTCCAACAGCTTCTGTCCCTCGGCCTCAAGTTTCGCAGCAGGTATGAACGGATGGTCAACTGGACAGAACGAGATGTTTGGGTCGTTCGGTTTCTGAAGCTGTAAATTGCACAGATAATTCAGGGATACAGGTCTCTATTGCTAGAGATGGTTTATAGATAACTACCCTAGGATCCTGGACACCACGCGTTTGGACGAGGATCACGCGCTGCACGAATTTCATAGCCGACAGTTTCACCCCAACATTCGCCATTGGCGACCGCACCATTTCGATTATCCGGTTCTTGCAGGACGTTAGGGTATGCCATGGGGCGGGGTTACTCCGATTGATACACCTGTGATAGTCGTGTGAGCTCAGAGATGGCAGTCAAGACGCGCTTCGACTCACAAATGACGAAAGAGCAGGGGATATACAGTGGTCAAGCACTGAATGCTGACTTTAACGAAGTGATTAACAGGATCATTGAGCAGCTGCGCGAGTGGATCGAGAAGTTGCAAAGCCACTGTCAAATGGGACGGAATTGATACTTGGGTCAAGAATAGAGGAGACTGAATGGCGACGAACTCTGAGTACGTTGGTCAATAGACAGCGTCGAGCGGCCGAGCGCAAAATGTAGCAAGTCAAGAACCCATCTTTTCAGCAGTGAGTCCTCTGCATTCACGACCTTGCTGATGAGTGTATGTACGAGAATCGGAATGGGGGCGGGATGGAGTTCAAGAGTTTCACGGAGAGAGGCAAGGAGGTCAGCTTGTTCTTTTGTATTCTCTGGGGCTGTCAAGGCAGCCTGTAGCAGCTGGAGAGGATCGACCGGGGTTGTAGCCATTGTGGTCGACAGCCTCTGCGACGTGCCTCAGGACTCGAGAGGACGCTCAAGGACACCCGTGTGGTAAACTTTGCTAACCCTAGTTCGGGGTTCTCTCACGTGTTCTCAATTTATCCAAGTTTGATCTTGTATATGCATTCATTGTTCAATCACGTACGAAAACATTCATTTTCTTTCGCCAACAATCCAAAAGTTAGCAGTTAATACAAAAAAGAAAAAAGAAAAAGATTTCATCTGTGCATTTCCATGCAGTAGGGGTATAATGAGTACCGCGAATAAAGTCGTCCGTGTGATACTATATATAATGAGAACGTGAATCGGCGGGGGTGGGTAGAGTACAGATATAAAAGAAAGTAATTGAAGTTCAGGCAAAAAGAAGACCAAAACGAGCGAGGTATCTAGGTCCACCAGTCAAGGTGGAGCATAGGGTAGGAAAAAGAAGAAACGGCCAAAGGAGTGTAGATACCAAGACGGATTTCCCATCATGTACGTTGTCGCACTGCAGACGGGTAGCCGTTTGCAGAAGAAACATTCGGTGAAGACGATGATCCCTGGGTATGATCAAAGCTCGGGCGAGGGGTGTCGGAGAACGAGGGTGGCCGAGACGGCGGCGCATTGGGGTCACGCAGTCGAGGTGGTGGCTGCCATTCGTCCATTGGCGGTGTCCGCTGTAAGTTCTGCACCATGCCCTGCGGCAAAGATGGTGAACTAGGGGATATATGCGCGTCGTGTGTTTGGGGCATACCAGTCTGCATTGGGTATGGATGTTGGGAGGGTGGTTGCTGTCTGATGTCCCGGGGACCCGGACCAAAAGCGGTATTAGGCGGTGGACGCTCTGAAGTCGGTGAAGCTACCATGGGGGTGTGTCGAGGGGTCCCATTGGCCATACCATTGTACTGTCCATTGGAAGGTGGAACCCGACCGTTCATGCCCTTGACTTTCATATAGGTTTCACATTTCTTGAGGAATTCTTTTCCTGGAAGTTCCATGGAATTCGTGAAGTACTCCTGATCTTGCAAAACTGGAACAAGTTCTTCTGGAACGAGGAAGAACTCGTCTTGGTTTTCCAATAGGTTAGTGACAACCTTGAGTGCCCCAAAAGTCTCGTCGCGCATCGGGTCACGACCACGTGCCCTCATAATGCTCGGAGCAATCACAGTTGCAAGGTTGGGAAGATCCATCAAGTTACCAGTCTCGGAGTCCATATGCGCAAACGACGCAACCCACTTGAGGAATACGAACAAGACCTCCATGGTATCACGATGAGGTTTCGGCATGATGAGCGATATAAGGTGGAGGTAACGCTTGCGCTCTTCATCCGATGGCAGATCTGCAGCAAAACCAGCTCAGTTCGGCAGAAACCAAGAACGGATAATAGTTACTTTGTGAAGCCACGAACAAGCGATGAAGCTTGAATGTCATCAAGGGCTCCGGAAGTCCTCCCAGGAATTTCTTCAGGAGGGCAGCCAACTGCACCGGATTGTCCTGAGTGAAATCCACTGAGGATGGATCACGATCAATTGCTTCCATCGTTGCATTCAGACGCCTGATGTTGCCATTTTTACGGAAGATGCCCTCCACCGACATATCTGGGGTGCAATCGAGTCAGACACGTGTTGAATGCTGGATTGCCCTAGAATCCTCACCCATGGTCCTCATTGCAGAAATGACATCGTCAATGAAACTTGGCACTCGCAAAGGAGCCTCACTTGCACCAAGGAGCGAATCCACACCTTCCCTTTCGACCAAAACCTCAAGCCGTTCACCAAACACTCCTATTAAAGGCTGAGAGCTGATCCGTATGGGAGCGTGATATGTCATTACCTTTCTTTTTGATGTTCTTTTTATCTCCCTTGAACAGCTTTTGCCAGAAATTGCTCTTTTTCGGCTCGACCATCTCCAACAACTCATCCAAATCAAAGTGATCCTTCAACGGCGATCGCATTAAGGCGAGGACGGCGAAATGTTTGACAATTGCTAACTCGAGTGCGCTCAGCTCGGCGATATACGGAAGGGATGTCTCTCGTGGCAGAGAGCGGCGTTGCTCGCGTGCCTGCGCCGCCTCCACAATGGAATGGATATCACCCAACGAAAAGGTCTTGCCATCGTTCGCTGGAGTTACCTGGTTGTCATCTCCTCCAGTTGGTGAGTTTGGTGTACTATCTTCCAAGATCATAACTTCGGTGTTGTTACGAGCGAATGAGGGTCGTAGGGCCTGGCCAGAATGAGTGTCAAGAGGGAGTTTAGCAAGGTTAGGTTTAGCATATTGCGCAGGGGGTGACTGGGCAGGGGAAGGGGTATGCGATGAAGGAGGTTGGTTATATGGGAGCAGGGATTCTTGTTGTTGCGGTAGGTGTTGTTGCTGCTGTGTAAGGTGCGGCTGAACATGGTAAGGATTTGAAGGTGGTGGAACGCTTTGACCGCCATTGACATATTGTTGTTGCTGACCAGGGTGATCCTGTGGTCTTTGTCCGTGTTGTCCAGCATCGGAAGGGTGAGCAATCTTGCCAGCAGGACTTTCGATGATAGTTGATCGCTTGGGCAGACGAGCTGTCGCAGATAATTTACGCTCAACGTTGGTCACGCGACGATATTCGGAATTGCGATAAGCGTCGGAGGCGTTCGTAGGGGAAGCAAGCTCCCCATGTGAAGCGACAACTACAAAGCGGTAAGCACTCCGTTGAGATATGCATGAGAAGTATTCACCTGGTGATAGCGGAACAACGCCCTGCCTTTTCAGCAAGAGATACAATCGCCTCAGCGCAACATTGAGTAAAAATGCATATTGCTCGAGGCGTTGTACAGGTTGGAACCCGCCTTTACAGTTGAGTGGCGCATGCTCCGTGCAATAAATCACTGCAGGTACCTCGCCAAAGGAAGGCGTGTCTACTCTTGAGTCGGGATCATAAACGAATATTCCAACATTGGCTGGCGGTCTTCGTGCAGTAGAAGGCTTCGCTGGTTGATTCGCAGTCTCCTTCGGATCCCTCTCGTCCCCACTTTTCGACGACTGCTCCTTGGAAACGGGTACTAGTGCCACCTTGCCGCAGACTGTGCATTGTATGCAATTGGAATGCCACCGTTGGTACGTGCCCAACCTCACGCAGTCCTCTTCTACTGTTTGATTGCATTTGACACACAAGTCTGAAGGTGGGTTTTGGGAAGATACACGATTGTCCCGTATAGCGGACGGTGAGAATGGCGATTCTCCAGCATTTTCTGGCGCTAAACTTCGAAAGCCGTAGGTAACCCCTTGTGTCCCATGGTTGGTTTGGGAGTTGGATGGCGTCTCCCCATGATAACCCTTGATCATCCTCCGAGCAGCCGGATTACCTCCTTGAACTGCAAGCAAGTGAAGCTTGTCCAAAAACGACGTCATTGCCTCCCGTACACTCTGCTCCCGCTCCAATTTCAGTGCTCCCGTCAGTGCAATCCTGATTAAGATTTTCAAATAGTGTGCAAGGCCCGTCACCAACGCTAACAGTTCTTGCGTCATGCCCATCCGCCGAGCGCCAGTTTCTTGGGTGTGTGACAATAATGTGAAAAGTTCAACGGTCTTCCTGCACAGCATGCGAGCCTCACGAACGTGAGACATGCCTACTTACAGGCTGAGGGCTTTTTCTTGGATTCAAGAAGAAAACACGAACCTTTCATCCCAAGCCGGCCAAAATGGAACTCTAAGTCATCAATCGTTGCAAACAGCACCTCGACGTGGAGAATGAACTTCTCTGCCATGCGAATTGCATCCAAGTACTGTCCGTTGCTAACTTGTCGCAACATGTCCGAAATGCACGCCGCACTAGATTCCTCGAACGCCGATAGAACCCTACAAGTGATCATTTAGGAAATACTATCTCATATCACGAAGAGAAGTACGCACGTCCAGATGCGATAAACTTGCTGTTCCATGCGGACTTGTTTCTCCTTCAAAGACGCTGGATTCTCTCTTCGCTCTTCCTCGAGATAAACAGGCTCGTGTGACTCTCCCTCAGCTGAAGGTGTGCTCGTTGGCCGCCTCGATACGACTTTGACATTCCAGAACTGCGAACCGAAAAGGCGATGAGAACGTTGTTTAATGTCTGGCTTGCCAAAATCATGCCAAAATCACTCACCTTATTAATCATGTAACATTCCGGGTGCCAACATTCATCTCGCATATTACGGTTAATTTCCACGAACTGCTTCAGGATGGCGCTGTTGCATCCAGCACATTTTGTCGCAAACCTGGTCGAGTAATGAAAGTGGCAGTAGACATCCCCCTCATGTTCATAATAAGAGTCCTGCGGACCGAACAACGTAGGACAAACAGAACATGTGAAATGTTCGACGTGGAATTTCTTGTCTGAGATTGTGTTAATCAGATGAATGTAAAGGAAATCAAAGTTGCGCTCGACAACTCACTGCAAGCGGTAATATAACTCCCCCTCAGGGCCGAACCACATTTGGCGCATATGAGATTCAACCTCCGGAAATAATCCCGTTCACACAGCGGAAGCTGCTTTCCCTCGGAGCCCTCAATTGGGAAGAATTTTTGGGCCACCACTTCACCGCAGTCCTGTCGTCATAAAATGAGCCCGACATTAACGCCATAGCAAACACAGCCAACACACCATGCACTTGAAACAGTTCAAATGAAAAACAGTGCCAAGGGCACGAACAAATTGGCCTTGCATGACCTTTCCACAAGCCGAACATGTTCTGCGAAAAATCACAGGTTAGGACGAATTCAACCAAGATGCCGCATAACCATGGGTTTCCGTAATTGAAATGATCGGGACTCACGTCGAGGCCAGGCTACTTGATGTCGAGGAAGCGACGCTTGTTTGCTTGACGGCGTTGGATTGAGATGAGGATACAGAATAGGCAGATGCATGAGAGTTAACACTCAGATGCTGATCTGAATCATCAGAATGCCCGGAAGATGAACGCGGTTTAAGGTTCTGCGTGCCTCCAGGTGTAGACGGCCTGCTGCTCCCAGCTGAGGAAAGGAAGGCCGGGGATGGTCTCGGAGAAGTTGCGAGATAGCTGGTGCTCTGAGGAGACGAAGACATGCTGTGATTAAGGTCTTCGCTACGACTCTGAGGGAACCAGACGTTAGAGGAGAGATTACGATCGGGATCCGGTGTGCCAAACGTTGCTGATCTTGTGGGGACACCTGGACGCTCTGGAGGGCGAGCAGTATTTGGTGGAGTTGGATTATAAGTATTTCTCTGTTGTTGTAGTGGTTGACCTTGGTTTTGGTGACTTCGAGCCGCTTCACTGTCGGCAGATACTGCAGGGGTATTCGTAGGTGACATTGCGTTGTTCCATGGCGACGGAGCCCGTCCGAGATCGTGCTCTTTGCTCATGGCTCAGAGCCAACAAAGGTTTGCTTGCCGCGTAGGGTGTGGGCAAAGCGATAGGTATGTGAGCGTTGAGAGCAGGTATGACAACGAGATGTGCCAGAGGATAGAATGACAGCTTGGGATGATTGCCCAACTCTTCACCCGCGTCACGGGTGTGACGCCTTCACCCGTCACGACATAACGCCCTCGACAACCCGAAACTCAGACATTTGTTCACCAACCGCTTGAACCATGTTCGTTGCATTGTATTTATCCCCATGCATGTCCGTCTTGTCCGCGTAACACAGTCCCGATTTGCACAAGGACAGTCCTGATTTATCGACTCTCAAATCCTCAATTGCCCAACGTGGAGCAGCAGGCGTCCCAGTATGTTCATGCTGTCTGTTCACAGGCCGGCACCGAACAAGACCATTAGCGCCGCACGTACATAACTCACGCTAATCTCCACTCTCTAGTCAAATTTCGGACATGGCCACATCATCAGATGCATCACGAGGTCCAATTATCACCCTGTCCCTGTGCAGCTAACACTGGTTCACTAGAGAACGTAAATAGCATTCTGAATTTCTACCAAGAACCCTGACTGACTCCAAGAGATATCAGGCATATATCACTCACTGACGTCCGATGGCTTAAGCGGTGTTCGGGGCTATGTCCTGCAACAATCTGTGATCAGTTAGAGTCTCGGGGGTTAGTTTGGCTATTCACATACCGAATCAACCCCCAACCCAGATCCACCACCGAGGGACGGTGAGGCTGATCCATAGCATTGAGACCTTAATGGATCCAATGGAGTTGTATACAGGGATTTCGCGTTTAATATCGAGGTCTTGTTCCCATGCGACCGAACAAGTAATGTCGATCTGTGCGGATGCCGAGCACCACGCGATAAACTGAAAGGAAATTTATAACACGTTATGCATAGCGCCGAAGCCTACCTTCAAGCACAGCCTGTAGCATAGGTGCTGCTTAAGGACCGTGGAACCCCGGTGAAACGTTAGCTATGTACCTCGTTATTCCCTCCTTATAGAACCGAAGCTGTAAAACAGGCAACTTTCGACCAGCCACTATGATCGCTAACCAATCACTGCTACAGTGGCTATCACAGGAGGCAGGGAACACAGCCGCAAACCAAGGACGATAGTGTCCCATCCTCTGACACAACATTTGCATCAGAGTGGCCAGGTTTGTCGAGGCGTTGGTGCTCGCCCTTATGGATTAACGGAAACTTAGTCTACAAGAATTCACCCATGTAGATAGTGTCCCCCCGACCCAATATCCCCCAGCACCCGCAATTAGCTAGTTTTCCAGAAAGCATCGTCATTTACAAATTTCACATTTTACAACCTGTGAAGTATACTTACAACTTGGCCTTAGGAGCCTGCGTGGTGGTATGGAGATTATACAGGTCCTCAGCGGCCTTGGCAATCTCCTTGACGAATTCCTCATTAGGCATTTCCTTTCTCGAGGTGATGGTATATTGCAGATAGTCTACGAGTGTAGTCAAGATATAAATGAAATGAAGAAGTAAGAGAAGGAACCAACCGTCAAAACCGGTCATATACGCAACTCCGAAGCCGTCAGGGACAACCTTGAGGAGGACAAGTAAGCATAGTGCCGAATGGATGGGGGAGTACAGAGCATACCTCTCCCCAACCATAAACGGGGAAGTGCTTCGAGAAAATAGCTGAAGTGCTCAAACACCAGTAACTCGACCTCTGGAAGACGGGGTCGTTGAATAGGGCGGGAACCTCTTCACCTGGTTGCAAGAGCTTCTTCAAACCTGCAGATCCAATTCTGTCAGTATACCTGTGCTTCCAATCCAAAATTTATGATCAAACGTCTCACCAAACATATGACGATCAACACCCTGTCCATTCCCAGCAGCCTTCGCAAGTGCGACATGCTTCTTCGTTGCAGCATCAAACAGCCTCTTCCTCTCTTCATTGGTCGCGCTCACATCGTCCATGCTCTCGACCCAAGCATCCGCATCACTCGTCACGACTCTGATTGCCTCCGTCCTTCCCTTGTAAAACTTCCTTGTAGTTGCAGCCTCATAAGTGCCTCCATATCTCTTCTTCTCACCCAACAACCTCCTAAAGGCCAACTGCACAATCATTTGTGCCCACGAATCCGGAGAAACGCCGAACTTCTTGATGGTTGCTTTGCCATACTTGGTCCTGTGGAAGTTTAAGGCTTGGCTCTCAATAAGTTCACGGGCGGCAGCGTCGGCTTTGGCGATGGCTTCGGTTGTAGCAGGTGAGACATCGAAGTCCAACGGTTCAGGCATAGGAGTTTCAGAGGAGGCCAGCGGGCCATGGTCGAACTTCGGATCATATACAAGGTCCAGAACGTCATCACACAACCGAACAGTGGGTGTTCCATCCATCACCGAGTGCTCGCCGACAAGTCCTGCCTGGGCATTATCGAAGACGACGAAATTGACCGGCTTGTCAGACCAACGGTTACGAAGTCCCCGTGGGGTGCCGTTGACAACGTCGCCGTGCCATAGCGCGCGAGAGTGGTGAGTGAAATCGGAAGGTTTGGATTCGTCCAGAGAGATGATGAACGCAGCAGACTGGATCTCGTGAAGGTTCTTGGAGTTCTTGGGCGTCGATGCAAGCTCGTTATAATCCTGCGCAGGGAGACAATTACATCTCTAGGTGATAGTGCTTGCACTCGAGCCCGTACCTTGGCCCAAATATCGCGGTTCGAAGCGGTCAAAATGCCAACACCGGGGTATTCTTCAGTCGTATTGTCGTAAATGTACCGAATCTGCCTTTACGGGTGTCAGCGAGGACACTCCCAGAACATGAACCCAGTCTCACTTTTCAAGCTCATTGGTTCCAAGGATCCTTCCGTTGTGCGTAGCATTAACCTTCCAAAGCCTGTTTTTCCTCATAACGATGATGTGTCCAGTGTTGCCAGTTTCGCCCTCCTTCGCGTACGAAACGCTCCAGTCCAACCCTTCAGGTCCTGGCACACGGCAACAGTCAAACATCCATCTATTCGCCAAGAGAGGTCAGATATAATACTGGCGATCGACACCCACGGTATCTCACCTGTAGGTATCCATACAAAGAGGTCCCTCCTTGGTGGCTTCGGGTGTAATCGACCCTTGTTTGAGTTGTTGGCGGAAAATCATGGCACCTCGAGCAATAGTAGCTGCCCGACCAGCAGAACTCTGGGGCAGGTGGGCAGGTTGCGAATCAAAGCCATCTACGCGTCACGTCAATGGTAAGCCAAAGAGTAGCGTGCGATGGTTACGCACAGTAGTAGGATACGTTGATGATGACCTGGTGGAGGGATACTCAGTTGGCCCAGGATCAAGAGTATAGGCGTAGAGCATACCGAGTCCCTATAACCAAGATAGCCCGTGTCATCCCACCATTGCTCTAACCAATGCCGGGTCTTCTCGTTGTGCTTGAGCAATCTCTCCTGCAGCTCATTGCCCTTCCCGGCACCAAATTCGTCAATCTTCTCGGAAACCGCCCGAAATTCCGCGTCGGACCAAGCGATAGGCTTCAAACTCTCCTTCAACCGTCCGAGGGTATCAGATAAATTTGGCACCGGCAGCTTTGGAAGTTTCGATTGCGCGGCGAACGTGACATTAGAAGGCAAGTCAGGGGCTGCGGCTTTCCAGTTTGCAGGTCGTTGGGTGAGCCTAATGGTAGAAGTCGCCATCGATCGCCAGAGACACGAAGTTGGCCGAGCAAAGGGAAGACAACGCCGCGAATGGCGCATCAACATCATTTTCAGAGCACGACTGGCGAAGTATTCATAAGGCTATAAACATCCGTCACAAAAGCCGGGTCTCTTTCAGCTGATTCCGGGTCTGATGCAGGATGCATGTTCGGCCGGAAGCGATGATGTTAGTCACGTGAGAACTCGAGTTATTATTAAGTTACTTTGCTGACATACAGTGGGAGGAGTTTGCTTGACGAGGCCAAGTCGTTCTAATCTCCACGCCTACTTTGTCCAATGGCAGCAGAGGATGCTACCAAAAGCGACTCGAAGAAACCATCTCTTCCGCCAGGAATGGTCATAGGTCCAGATGGTAAACCCTGCAAAATCTGCACGGCGTTCCGCAATTGGAAACCCCGGAATTCGAGCAACATTGAATCCGACGAACACAAAAAGAGTCGAACAAGTGCTTCCAGAGGGCAGCCGTCAGTAACGGGGATGATGGCAGCTCTCGCCGGCGGGACTGCCTCGACGACTGCCACGAACGCAGGAACTCCTGCAAAATCCCAACCTATCGCTCCTATTCGACCGGATGAACCTCCCCCAGGTTGTCCACCAGACGTCGAGCAACTTGGGCGTGCGACTTGGACGTTTTTGCACGCGACTGCCGCCTATTATCCGGATAAACCGACGCCCAAGCAGCGTGCGAATATGCTCGCACTTCTTCACTCTTTGCCGGTGTTATACCCATGCACATGGTGTGCCCAAGACTTCGGGAAGGATACGACGAAACACCCACCGGATGTCAGCAGCAGGACGGCGCTAAGCAGGTGGCTGTGCGAGAGGCACAACGAGGTGAACGAGAAGCTTGGGAAGGAGGCATTTGACTGCAACAAGGTAGATGAGAGGTGGAAGGATGGACCTCCAGACGGCAGTTGCGACTAGATTAGAGTTATTCAGTGTGCATTTTTCTGTAGATTCTGAGAAGGAAGTACTGATTGGCTTTGGCCCCAGAAGTTTGACCAAATATGGTTTCCACGCGGATCATCGAGTTTTTGGCGGCAAGTCGTCCCGGCATGCCAAGCCAAACCTCGCAGGCCTCACAAATCACCGCTCGCCAGGTACATACGTACCTCTCTCCCCCTTAGGGACCTCGTCCCAACACCCTCCTCAACCTTGACCCTCAGCTTCTATCTTGGCTCCATACTATGTTCAGTCGTCCTCTCTATCGGCTCTTCTTCCTCGTCGCCGCCGCTTTCGTGGCGATCTGGGTCTTCTTCTATCCTCTTTATGCTCCACTTCCATCTATACCGTTCCATGGGCTTTATCAATCTGAGTCTGACAAACAGCCCCAAAAATATTCACCCCCTCGTCCATACCCACCACCACCCAGGCCTCACATTGACAATAGTCAATGGGAAACGCGAGCACAGAAAGTCAGAGACGCTTTCGTATACGCCTGGAATGGATACCAGAAGCATGCCGCAGGCTGGGACGAACTGACACCTGTTGATGGAGGGAAGGTCAACAAGTGAAGTACATCAATCTGTCCTTTTACAGCGTTGTAATTTCCGTTTACAGTTTCAACGGATGGGGTGTTACTCTTTATGATGCTCTTGACACTATGTGGCTGATGGGACTATATGATGAGTTTCGTGAGTCTCTTGGCTTCGTTGCCAAAACAAATTTTACCTTAAAAGAGGTGGGAGACTCTGAGGGATAGGGTATTTATGCTGATTCCTTATTGGGTGCTAGGAAAATTATGCTCCATTTTTTGAAACTATCATTCGTTACCTTGGAGGTCTTCTCTCTGCATATGCATTATCTGGGGAGCCGGTTCTTCTTTCCCGCGCCGACGATCTAGGGCGGATGCTGCTTCCCGCGTTCAATACCCCCTCAGGATTTCCGAGATATGCCGTTAATACCGTAACGTAAGCCTACATGTCTTTGGATCCGTCACCGAACAACTGACTGGTTAGCTGGTATACCATAGTGGTAAGACCAAAGACGGGTGGAGCATGAGTGTGTTATGGGCGGAAGCTTTGAGCAATCAACTTGAATAGTGCGCATATAATCATTCAGGTTATTATGCTTCATTTATATCCGACGTAGCAAATATCTCGCACACCTAACCGGCAGGACCGAATATTTCACCAAGGTAGGTTTCCTCGTAACTTGTATCGTGGCTAACACTGAGCCTTACCTGCTAGACGGAAAACATTATGAAATTGATGTATAAAGCGAACATTACTACTGGTTTATACCCAACATTGTGGAGCATGGAAACAGGCGGCCCGAACAGCGGTAGTTGTCCTTCATGACGTGCTTAGTTAGAAACCCCACATTCATTCATTCACCCAAAACAGCACATTACTCAGTGGGCGCATTTGCTGATAGCGCACACGAGTACCTTCTCAAGCAATACCTCTTAACTGCAAGATCCGAGCCACATATCCTCGATTTGTGTACGCATACAACCTCCTTCTCATCGTTTAACTCTACATTGATTTTCCAACGTAGACCTAAGCTCCGTTAATGGAGTCATCAATAACCTTCTCTACATCACACCAACGCGCCACCTCCTCTATGTAACAGATAAATCCAATGGTATTCCAACGCATAAACTTGAACACCTCTCGTGCTTCTTCCCCGGCCTCCTCGCCCTTGGTGTCTACACCCTCTCAACTTCACCTACAACTGACTCGGCATCTTACACGGAAAAAGACAAACAACTCCACACCTGGGCTGCAGAAGGGCTTGCCGAAACCTGTTGGATCATGTATCACGACCAAAAATCTGGCCTAGGCCCAGACGAAGTGCGTATGGTTGATTTTGGAAGTTGGTACAACTCCAATGGGAATGGTTTTCACAATGGTCCTGGGCATGGAACGAATTATGGGTTGGCGGCTGAGAAAGAGAAGGAGGGGTTGTGGGTTACTCAGGTTGAGAAATGGGTGAAGGAGGGGAGAAAGGGTGGTGTGCCGCCTGGCGTTCCCGCGCCCGGACAGCGCGCGGAGAGAGTTGCCGAGGATGATTGGAAGAAGAGGGAATATAGGGCGATGAGGGCAGAATATTTACTGAGACCAGAGGTTCGTTTTTCCTCCGCATCCGCATGGGATGACAACTGATGTTTCGTAGACCGTCGAAACGTTCTTCTATATGTGGAAGCTGACTGGGGATACTAAATGGCGTGAACGCGGATGGCATGTCTCTCTAGCTTGGACATATCTACTAGAATCCTGATCGTTGTTCATGACAGGTCCGTTTTCGAGGCCATTGAGAAACATGCCAAGACAGAGTATGGTTTTGCGAGCGTATCTGGTGTTGACTGGGAGAATCCACAGCACAAGAACGAGATGCCAAGGTTCGTTTCTGCAATTCGCCTCCTCGACATCCGCTGAATACCGCATTTGACACCACTAGCTTTTTTATGGCAGAGACGTAAGCCTATCTTGATTTTTCCCTGAACCCGCTAATTGGCTTGGTATATAACGCACACAGGCTCAAATACCTATATATCCTGTTCAAAGACGAGGAAGTCGTTTCGCTCAAAGACTGGGTCTTTAACACCGAAGCGCATCCACTGCCGATATTCGACTGGAGTCCTTGGGAGAAGAAAGAATACAACATCACCATGTAGCATTCCCAAGCACTACAAAACGCATAAATATATGTATTATCAAACAATATATCCTTAAGAACGGTCTGATAAAAGGAGGACCCCAGTATATGTACACCGGCTCCGCGAAGTTTTCTCAACTCAACTCAATTCTTGATTGCTGGGCTCACGAAATCCCGAGGGAAGCCCGTAAGCTCGCTATGAATATAAGATCGTATCAAAGTACAATGGAGATAACGCAAGTAGAAGGCGAAGATGTATCCATGTATGTATCTACGAGTACATATGTGGATATAATTAGTACATGTGACGATGTAAACTTACACCTTACTATAAATAATTGGGCGTTCTTGCCCACCACCACGTCCAAGAGCTCAGAAATCCAAGAAATCGGCCAGTTTTGTCTAAAGTTGTGTCTGCTTTGGAACCATGATCAATGCACCGCGACAGCAAAAGCTTCCTCAATGAATGCAATGTTATTCACTCTCGGTTTGTAATTAGGTGTCTAAATGTATTCTGGCAGCTGTCTTCCGTCAAGTCGGGAGACGAGACATGCATATGCACTTAAACCCCAGTCAGCATTCGCGCAAGTGGTCCTGTTGACAATTGTTATTTAATGATGACCACTTCGTGATGCCGAAATCTACTGTGCACGAAGACGTGTGGAGATGAAATCAGCATAGATCAAGTTTGGGATCGGTTTTTGGGTTTCAGACGAAGCTCTTGGCCTCCGTTCTTCTTATCCTCGGTCTCATAATTGTATATCGTTCATATCTATTGAGGGGTCTTGAGACTGGTATAATGTCCTCGGCCTGAGAATACGGAGCACATTAGTTGTCGCATTCGCTGGTAGGTTGACATGGAGTTCGACCCAACGCAACGAAAATCGTGGTCTTCGGACGCAATTTTTTGGGTAACGCCTAGCCTGTGGTATTGCTAATATCAATAGGCAAATACAGGGCTTAATCCAGACTGCGGATTGTTAAGCGTGGGCTATGCGGATAGGTGAATGAATACGGAAAAATTGGTGATCTTGATGGCGGATTGTGCTGCAGCACTTGTATGTGTTACCCCCAAGTACAGTAATCGGTAAACTCCTCAGGGCTGCGAGCAATGAACGGTGAGATGATAGTAATTGACTGAAGTTGATCAAGAACAGAGGTCCATAATATCTGACCAACCCATAAGGTAGGGGATGTGGGTTGAATTATACGACCTTCTCCACTCCCGGTGGAAACACATAACCACCTTGCCGGCGAACCTCATCAAACACCTCCATCTCTAGCAACATCTTCTCATGTGTCCAGGCCGCACTTTCCCTCTTTCCATCCCTCACACATCTCGCGACTTCATCAGCTTGGAAATGCCATCCTCCGCCGACATGCTCGAATGTCCTGGTTTCCTCCCTCACCACTTTATCGGCTTCATCATGATACTGCACCGTGAATTTCTTCGGGCCAAAAATCGGTGGGTAAACGACGATTGAACCGTGCTCATAGCGGATTGTACATCCAAAGGAAGGGGAGTTTACGTTGATACTAGTTGTGAGGACGGCCTGCGAGGAGGGGAAGGTGAGCGTAAATGAGGTGTTGGCGTCAACACCTGTGAGCGGCGTTTTAAGCATTGAAGCTGAAATGGAGGTCGGGCGGGAGGAAGCATTCGAAGGGTGTTCATAGAGAGCTATTATTGCCTATTACCTCGTAAAACTGAATCGCTCTCGATCAGGGGACTGAGGATACTCACCCAGACATATGGGTATGGACCACTATGGGTGCGAGTTAATAAATAATGTTTTCTTTCACTTGCGAATGGCCGACTCACATGTCAAGCAAGGCACCACCACCTAGCTTAGGGTCCAGGATCCTGTGTGTCAAGGGGATCTCTTAACCCAAGTGTTCAGTGGACGTCATCTCAGAATTGCACAGAATTGGGTACTCACTGTCAAGACCAAAGTTTCCAGACTGATCCGCATGTAAAACGACAGGATTTCCAAGTTTCCCCTCCTCTGCGATCTTTTTAATTTCCAAGACGATAGGTAAGAACCTAGTCCACATCGCCTCCATAACAAAGACGTCATGCTCTTTGGCAGCTTGGAGCAGCGAGCGGAGTTCAGCAGCGTTGATGGTCACGGGTTTCTCGACGAGGACATGTTTGCCTGCTTTAATCGCCGCCAAGGCGTTCTCGTAGTGATGGGTATGAGGAGTAGCAATGTATACGGCATCAACATTCTTGCAAATTGGGTTTCAGTCAGTGCAATCATAATGATTTTGTGTTACTCACCGCGTCCGCGTAGACATCTTCATAGGTTCCGTAGGCTTTGATACCCTTGTCCCCGCCGGCGTGGGCATCGACAAACTCCTGCGCTTTGGCAACGCTGCGAGACCCTACGGCAACAACTTTGTGAATAACATCGTTCACGCCTCGTCTAGATCGCTGGTCAATACCCGGAACAGATATAGAACGTCGGCACATACGTCTTCGGGTCCAAGAGAATATCCTACACATTGCTGTCAGTGTGGTTCGCCAAGATGCTAATTCGAACGACTGCTTACCTTGACAAAGACTGAGGCAATGCGCCCAGTTGATATGATACCCCAACGGAGAGTAAAAGGCCGAGCGTCCGTCATACTTCAATATTCAACAGTAGGCTACCAGCGAAGCGGGTCCGGGAGTAGGAATGAGATTAGATTAATCACCATTTTCTCATCTAGCTGAGCATGTGGTGTTGCTTGGGAATTCGGATTTTGGGATCTAATAGCGGTAAAATCTCGTTGAGCCGTCGGGATCGCCCGGCCAGGAACATACCACATTGGGTGATCTCCTGTATCCCCTATCTTGTGGTTCTTCTTTCACCGGGACGTGTTCCGTTCAGCGAATAATGTCCTCCTTACCGACACTGGAAGCCATTCGTGAGGGCACATCGAGCCCCGACTCACCCCTCGGGATAGCCCTCTCAATCCTCTTCGAACCTTCTCCCATTCTCCTAAACGCCCTCGAACCCCAGCTATCTGCTTACATCAAGTCCCAACCCCCATCGACCGTCTCGTCTTATGCGGATTTGATTGACCTTGCCTTAGGGGAAATCAGTAAATGGGATGTCCCATCACAGTCCGAGTTCATCTCCGGCCATCCGAGGATCGGTGAAAGCAAGAACCTATCAAATCTAAGCGCGAAGGAACAAGGTGCCACTGCCACTGTGAACCCCACTCCACCGGAGGTGCTTGCGCGGTTGAAACATTTGAATGCATGTTATGAGGCTCAGTACCCTGGGTTGCGATACATTACTTTTGTGAATGGGAGAAGTAGGGCGGCAATTGCAGAGGAGATGGAAGATGTACTTGGGATCAGTCATTCACTTTCGCCCGATGAGCCCTCGTTAAATACTTTTGGGTCCAAGGCCCTTGGCCAGAAGGATGAGAAATGGCTGTCGGAATTGAGGAGGGCCGTGGACGATGTTGGGAAAATTGCGAAGAGCAGATTGAGAACGTTAGGAGTTGAGTAGGGGTATGTATTTTAAGAATATGTTGACGCTTCAAGAAGGCCATCCTGACGGCAGGTTATAGGACTTGTACTTTAGATATGGAATTTCTGAACACAGAGGCACCGAGTAAGGCGAAGTTATACTCACATTATACAGGCGCACTAAGACTTTGTTTTAGCGTTTTCTACATGGCTTGGTGCATCGAATCATACGTGATACTCAAGTATTGTCCCATTCAATCGAACCTTGCACCTCCAGGGCTTGAGGCCCAAGTCATGCTCGTATAAACTACATATATATTAGCAGCAACGAAAGCGAAAAAATCATCCATGATCAACAGTCCAGTCAGATATACACGTAACTTAGTCCTTCCATTCATTCTCAATCCTCCATACCCGTCCAGGTCAAACTCCTCTGGACTTGGGGTATATCATACAGGAACAGTTCGCCTGCGCATTTCTGCTCTTTCTCGTTCTGCCTTTTTCTGTAATACATATGGTCAGCACGTGAACGGGAATGAATTCATTGGTCCATACCTGAAGAGCCTTTCTTCTACGTTCCTCGTA
Organism: Podaxis mareebaensis; assembly: GCA_018524725.1. Classification (NCBI taxonomy): domain Eukaryota; kingdom Fungi; phylum Basidiomycota; class Agaricomycetes; order Agaricales; family Agaricaceae; genus Podaxis; species Podaxis mareebaensis. The sequence goes on along the minus strand of JAEUWP010000138.1, from coordinate 58,788 downwards.
CTCCGGTGGTAGGTGAGCTCTCACCTCCTGGAGTATCTCCGCAATAAGCTTCTCTTCCTCATCCGATAACGGCGGGGGCGGCGGTTCCCGTTGTATCACTGGAGGTGGTCTTCCCTTAGTTGTAGACGGAGTAGATGATGGCGCGGGTCGATTTGTCGCGGTTGTTGTTGCTGGCCTTGCTGCCTTTGGGACTGGTGTGGTAACGGGAGGCATTGTCTGACTTCTCAACCCTTTTCGACGTTCATACTCCGCCTTCAAGTTGCTCGCCCACGCGTCTCGGTCCGCCATACGTTTGGTTGATTCTTCCAATAAAGTCTGAGGATCCAGTTTGCTTCCCCAAGCATCATAAGCCTGATGATGGTAGCGCCGAAAATAAAAATTAGGGCAGGTTATGTATAACGTGAGAAGTCGTACCTTCCGCCTATGAGGGTCACTTAACGTTTCGAAAGCACTATGAATCTGCCAGACGGATATGTCAGAGCTCAAATGCGCGCCCAGAAGGGTGTGACACAAGAGGGTGCTTACCAAATGGAACTGAGCCTCCGCAGCCTGGCGTTTAGCTGCGCTTGCATGAGGACTGAGCTTATCCGGGTGCGTTTCCAAAGCCTTCTTTCGATACGCCTTGCGTACTGCAATAAAGGCTTTATGTAAAATTGTGAGCACGAGGCGACAATCTAACTCACCCTCGTCCGCAGACGCGGACTTGCTAATTCCTAGGATGTCATATAAGGATTGGTAGTAAGGCATTTGTCTGATTGTGACAGAAGACCACGAAGTAGCAGAAGCTCGAAGAGAAGTGACAAAAATGATGAACTAATTATACAGGCAACCAGCCTTCAACAGCATCGAAAGAGCGGGGAAAATCGAGTGTCAAGTTGAACTTGTGGGTGCCGCACATTTGATGAACCACGACATTTCCTTCTTGGGAAATTTGGGTTGTTGGACCTTGTTAGGGTCGCGTGCTGGACACGTGCTGCGCGATCACAGTCATGTTATGATGTCTTCTTGAGACTGCAGAAAGCGATGTCCAGAACAACCTCCGGCAAGAACATATTATGGAGTTGTAGAAAATATAAGGAAGACCTGGAACCCTGAATAGGACTCCAGAAGTTTTATCGTGTAAAATAGCGTGGGAAATTGGAAGTGGAATTTGGCTTTTACCCTTCCTCGGTACGTGCCTGATGTTGTGAGCCATCCTCCTGTGAAAACCCACTGGTGGTCCAGTGACAATACATATGTCTCGCTCCTGAAGAATACCCTTTCCTGGAAATCATCTCTGCGAGAGCCCGCCCTTCGGATTCGCACAGACGCCCACCCCACAGCCTTGGCCGATCAGCTTGACTCACAACCACACCATGGACGCTGTCGAAAAAGCGAACGCTGCGCGTCAGCAGCATTGGTGGGTCCATTCGTCTGGCATGTCATATCGTTCTTTCTGATGCTTCTGTTGCCCGAAGGATCAAGGATAGAAAAGTTGGTGAAGGAACCTATGCCGTCGTGTATCAAGGTCCATCTACTTTCTCGATTTCCTTCCAGTTCCATCTAAGTATGATTATTGTCATCAGGAAGAGAGGCCCCAACTGGGCGTAAAGTAGCTATCAAGAAGATCAAGGTTGGACAGTTCAAAGATGGACTGGATATGTCCGCCATCCGGGAAGTCAAGTACCTACGAGAGCTCAAGCACCAGAACATCATTGAGGTGAGTCCATGTCTTCGCTATGACCGACATCGCCATTCATTCTTGCCAGCTTCTAGATGTCTATTCCTCGAAGACCAATCTCAACTTAGTACTCGAGTTCCTTGACTCCGACCTCGAAATTATCATCAAGGACCGTTCCCTCGTGTTCCTCCCTGCGGATATCAAAAGCTGGATGGCAATGACCTTCCGCGGGCTTGAGTTCTGCCATAGGAATTGGATCCTACATCGTGTACGTAGGTTCCTTCTTTCCATGCACAACTCCTCAACAATGCCGCCCCACAGGACCTCAAACCCAATAACCTTCTCATCGCCTCCGACGGCCAACTCAAAATAGCAGATTTCGGTCTTGCGCGCGACTTTGCTGACCCAGGTTACAAAATGACTTGCCAAGTCATCACGCGGTGGTATCGTCCTCCTGAGCTACTGTTCGGTTGTCGATACTACAGTACCGCCGTCGACATTTGGTCTGTTGGATGCATCTTCGCCGAATTGATGTTGCGAATACCATACCTTCCTGGGGAGAGTGACATGGATCAGCTTAAGACTATCTTCCGTGCATTGGGTACGCCAACGGAAGAGGACTGGCCGGTAAGTTGTGCGTCACTTTGACACTCGGTTTGAAATCTCATATGTGTTTCGCAGGGACACACAAAACTACCAGACTATGTGCCCGTTGGCCAATTCCCCAAACCACCACTACGAGATCTCTTTACAGCTGCGAGCGCGGATACCCTTAACCTTCTCAGCCGGTGTCTCGTTTATGAACCCCGTAAGCGTATATCTGCCAAAGAAGTCAGTCCTTTCCTCTTCTACCTTGTCACTCCCTGAATCGAGTCCTTTAAATTCACAGGCCCTTAATCACCCGTATTTCTTCGCTCTTCCATACCCAACCCATCCTTCAAAATTACCCAAATGTTCGGCAGTTGCAAACAAACCGTTAGATGACGTTGACGCTAATGTTGAGATGAACTCATCTGGTCCTGGTGTCAAGGCTACCAACAAAGGCCTCAAGCGCAAGTTGGCTTCACCTAGCGAAGCAAAGGCGAGATCCATTGCGAGACGATTGGATTTCTCAAAGGCTCCACCTTCATCGCCATGATACCGCATTCCGGGCTCGTAGGCTTTCGTTTATATACACTCTCAAGTGCAATTTCATCACACTGTCATTGAACCAATTCTGTGTCACCGTCTATAATTCTCGAATTTCGACAAGAACGCCATGAAAAGCAATGTAGCTACTACAATCAGTAGAATAGGTGTACATGTAATTTAATCAATGTTCGTCAATCCAGAAAAAGTTTACGGACAGGAGACAATATGCAAATGAACAATGACAGGAGGATATACTTAGAGGCGGACGTCGGGGAGAACGTTAGGACAAGATTAGAAGGGCAAGATCCCACCCGAGGACCGAGGGCAACACATAACAAAACCTCTTAAAACAGGAGAAATATCCGACCTAGTACTATGACCGTGGTGCATCGCAGATAGTGCATTTCGCCTTCGCATCTGCCGGGTTCTTCAACCCACATAGCCCACAAGCCCATTCCCCAGATCCAGACGATGCAGGAGCTTTCATGCCAGCCGCACCCCAATTAAAGCCCGTCGGCTTAGGCGCAGAAGTCATTCCACCAGGCTTAGGAGCATCACAGATCGTGCACTTGTCTGTCGCCGTCACAGGATTTTTCAATGAACACTGGCTGCAATTCCATTCACCATCCTTCAGACCCACAATAGGCTTTATGCCCGCGGCACCCCAATCGAAGGAGGGAGCGGGTTTGGGGGGTTCAGCGGTAGCTCCTGGTTTAGGTGTATCACAGATAGTGCATTTGGCCGTCGCACTGGCGGGGTTCTTGAGCGAACATTGACTACACGTCCATTCACCATTTGAGGGGCCGGCGATAGGTTTCATACCAGCAGCACCCCAATCGAACGAAGCCGCAGGTTTTGGAGGCCCCGCACTAGCTGTGGGAGCGTCGCAAAATGTGCACTTCTCGGTAGCGTTGGCAGGGTTCTTCAACATGCACTTGTCACACGTCCATTCACCGCTGGCACCTGCCGCCGGGGCTTTCATGCCTGCTGCACCCCAGTCAAAACTTCTCTTTTCTGACGACGGAGGAGCAGGAGCCGGAGAGGCGACCGGCTTCGTGAGATCGAAGGTAGGGAGGGAGGTCTTAGGCACCGCCTTCACCTCATCCTGTGCCTTCCCTGGGGCTGACGGGAGCGGGAAAGTGAAGGTGAAAGAAGGTAGAGACATGAGTGGTTGGTGCTTTGCACTATCCTTCGCACTCTCAGGCGTGGGGGAAGGGGGAAGGGTAGCAGCGGGAGGCGGAGCAAAGGCAGAGTGGGCATTAGGGGCAGGCGTAACTTCCTTCTTTTGCGTTTCCACTGCCGGCAGGGCAGGGGCCGTAGGAGGAAGGGTCGAGGGAGTGCGAGAGAAAGGTTTCGGTGCTGATTCGAGCTCAACTTTGGGCTCAGGTGCAGGGGAGGAGGGTGCGGAAGTGGACTCCGGTTGCATGCTGAACCGCAACTTGCTGGGCTCCTTGGGAAGACTAGATTTTGGTCCAAATAGTGTTTTCGTGGAGGGGGAAGGCTGGGGAGGGACGGCAATGACGGGAACTTTGATCGGCGCGGGCTTGTCCTTCTTCGCTGCGGATTGAGGCGGCTGCATCTCAACGTCCCCAATTTCCTTTGTAGTGTGGCCGTTGACCAATGGCTTGGAACGTTTGGACGCTCGAATTTCATCCTCATCTTCTGTTGTAGCGACCTTGGGCGATTCTTTGTTCTGGGACGTGGGTCTCTCAAGATCTGGCGGAGGCCTCGATCGTTTGCTGCCCTATATTACCCATTAACACCAGTCACAATCGTGAGAAAGAATTTGACCAACCTCAGGCAAGGTAGCTTCAATGATGGCGTGTGCGGACATTTCTCTAATCTTAACTTTAGCTGTCTCGTCTTCTTTTGGAGTAGCAGCGACCTGTGGCCTCTTAGCGGGTGCCGTAACGCGTTTCCTCTTCGGTACCGTAGGTCGTTTAACTGGACTTGCTATCTCATAAGGATTACGGAGTTCATCCAGAACCTTATCCTGTGACTTGAGACTGTTAACAAGCTCAGTGACATGCTTGGCTGTTTCTGTCTGCCTGAGTGTACTTGGTCCTTGGGGGGAGCCGGATTCACTACTGGATGGCGAACCTCCGGTCCAGGCTTGGCGTAATGGAGATGGAACGACAGGAGCTGTGGGTTTTTGTATACCTGGAGTGCGTTGTCGTACAGGTGTGGAAACTGTCGGCGGCTTCAGGGACGGTCCTGAAGTTGTAGTTCGTGAAGTGGAGGGAGACGTGATGGGGAACGGTATCTGATTTTGGGGAGTGCCGTTGGCGGCCGACGACGCCTGTGGATCGGTGGTAGAATCTCCTATCCTGCGCCGTTTCGTATCGTTACCTGTGACCTCGGTATGTGATGTAGTAGCTCTTGGAACAGTGGTACGAGGTGTTCGGAAGGCAGGTGAGGAGAAGCTGTTCCGTGCACGATGCGCTCTTGCACTACCAGCACCTTTCCACGTGTAGGCTCCGTTCGGATTTCTGGTCAATGTGCGAGGAGCAGACGAACTCGGTCTAGGTGGCACAGATGGTGATTTGCTCCTTGGAGGGGTTGTCGCAGCACGGCTCTCAAAACGAAAGGGTTCTTCGTTTCGACCTTCATAAAGATGATTTTCCGTGAGGGTGTTGGAAGGTGACACACCAGGTTTGCTTTGCTGAATCAAGTTCACCATTTGGTTAATGTCTTCAGGGCTAATTGGTTGGTTCGCATGTCGTGCAAGGAAGTTGCTGACTGTGTCGAGATTCTTGGCTGGGGACGAGCTGGCTTTGAAAGTGAAATCGGTACTAGGTATGCCAGACGTGGAGGGTGGGGCGGAAGAATCATCTTGTCCTCGTGAAGAAGACTGGGAATTCATGGGTGGTGGTCCTGGAAAAGCGTGCCCATTGGTAGCAATAGTTTCAGCTAACTATAGATAGTTTATGAAAATAAGAAACGGTGTTCAAGTATAGGACACTTGCCTGGTGTCCTCTCCTAGACAAAGTTTGTGCTGGTGAGGAAGGAGATGTTTCTTCAAGTGCCCCCTCGTCCTCATCTGTATCCGTTTCATCTGGATGCGTGTGTTCTTCACCTGCCGGGCCGCGAAGTCGTAAAGGGTTGAGATAGCTCAGAAATCCCGATAGGCTCCAGGACTTAAATGACCTCAGTTCAGCAAACCAGGCCAGTGTAAACGAACCATCACTAACCGATTTCTTCGCAGGACGCGCATAGGGTGATGACAACACGGTCCTGTTGGAGCGGTCGGGCTTCCTACGCACTGCGCTCATGACTGCGATCGCCAGCCAGGGCGGGAGGCTATTGTTGTGGGGAGAGAGAAAGGATCTACACAATGGTCCACGGGCCACAACAAGAGCAGGTCACGGTGCGATTACCGAATTAGGGCCGGTGATTTCTCAGAAGCACGTGATCTTCACCGAGAGTATTCAGGCCGTCATCATCCGCGACGGCGAACGAACACACTGCCATGCCTTCCAAGGTTATTGATACACCCTACCCGCTTATCGACGCGGACCCCCATGCGTCGCGCGTTGTCAGGTACTTTAGGCCCTCTGACTACGCCGTTTGGGCTGGTGCAACAGGCGCTTTCCCAGCTGCCCTGTACTTCTGGGGTGCGTTTGCGTTTGTTATTTCCATTCCCTATTCTCAAGGTTGTGCAGAGATGGCAGATCCTACTAAGCTTAGGATGAGGACTGCTCTACGTCTGGGTGGGTTGCTGGGCTTTGTTGGTGGTTTCTTGCTGGCCTACCAGCGTTCTAGCGGTTCGTTCGAAACTCCTGTTCCACCGTACTCTCGACCCTCATGTCACGCATAGCACGTTTCTGGGGTTGGTCAGAGAATCAACGCGAATATGACCGAGACCTGGAGGAATTGAGCCAACGCGCAAAGGAGGGCAAACCTCTGTATGGCGAATCCCATCAACCCGAATGGGTACAGGGCACTGCGTTCCGCAACTCACAATTCTCGCAACTCAAGTTCTGTGAGTACCTTGGTCAGCTTTAGCATCATGCATTTTTACTTACCACAAAACTTCAGCCGTCTTCCCGATGTAATAATTTCACTTTTCCTGTTCTTTCAAAGCTTGGCTAACATTTTCTTCCAGGTTCAACCTCGTGAACCATCAATATCATGGCACAGATCCTGCGAAATATGGCGTGAAAAAGGAAGAATCGTCATAGATAATCCAGTGTCATTGTCCTTTGATAATTCTAATATATCTAGATCGCCTTGCAATGCATTCTTTGCCATCTGGAACTATCAGCGGTTGATTCGGCATGGCAAGTGGTCACATTTCGAAATCAACTTGCCACTGTTTCCCCGACTAAAATTGCATATGTGCACATTTCTGAATGACATGACCGAGGCAAAGTCGAACGATATCAATATTACCGCCGTCGCCTCAACCAGTTAAATTGTTACAAGCTTCGTTTTTGTGTCTCTGTTGCTATTTGGCCAACTATCTTATGATATTTATGTAGCTTCAATTGACACCGATGAACCGTCTTTGTTATACAAGGGACACCCAGAGCTCAACCAACCTTCCCACCCCAACCGTAACATTCCTTTTAACCTCCAACCACGCCTTATCACATGGTGAATGAACAAAATCCGTGGTCACCAGCTACAATCGGCGACGCTTCTATTGCCTTCAAAATAGCATACTTCGTTGTCAGGAGAAACCTTGGAAATATAGTCGTGGGTGTGGGTATAAAACCCACAACTCCGGGAATGTTTGTTCTGTTTTTCCAACTTCGAAAATGGATAGCCCACGCAAAATAGCCCATGTGCACCGTAAACACATCGTATAAAACGTGCCTGTATACAGCCCTACAAAGCATTGCCTCCCAGTAAACATGAGATTGACTTCAACAGCCTTCGCTCTCGCCACCCTCACCGGAGCCCGTGCTATCGCTCTGGAAAGCCGCCAGACGGGCGGCTATGTCCAAAGCCCCTCCGGGAGCACCTCCTTCACCATGTACACAGGCTGTAACCGGCCAGCCTGTGGAAGGGCTGCGACCGGATTCACCGCTGCAATGAATCAACTTGCGTTCGGTGCTGCTCCTGGTCTTGGTCCCGGTGATGCTTGTGGACGTTGCTTCGCTGTAACCGCTACCTCTGATCCATTCTCTCCATCCTTCCCCGGCCCATTCCATTCCATCGTGGTCAAAGTGACGGACCTATGGTAAGTCGGGTGCGTGAAATAGTAGGATAAGGAATCCTGACATGCTTGCAGCCCCGTTCAAGGAAACCAAGTGAGATAAATGTTCCAGTGACCCTTTGTCAGTTCGCTGACATGGTCGAAGGAGTGGTGTGGCCAGACGCAGAGCAACCGAAATAACCAACACGGCCAACCATTCCAGTAAGCCACCTATCATTTGCAACAAACACCGTGTTGTTAACGCTCAATTAGTTTTGACATCTGCCAGGACACCGGAGGTGCCTCGGCGTTTTTCCCATCCGGGCACGGTGCTCTCATCGGTACATTCAGCGAGGTCCCGTGCAGCCAATGGTCAGGTTCTGATGGAAGCTCGCTTTTCGATGGATCTTGTCTCTCCGGTGAAACGGCAGCGAACTGGCCTGCAGTTGGCTGTGGCAACAAAGGCACCGCACCTTGAGTGCTGATAATATGACTTATGCTCTATTACCGGTTCTTGTACTGTAGTCGCTGGATGAGAGTTGGGCTGACGGACGGCCAGTGGAAATTTTGTCTGTTTCAAAAATTATCAAAAAAGAAAGACATGGAAGACGAAAGTGAATACACATACCTGTCGGTTTCTAGGGGGGCGAAAGGCTTTTGCCAAAAGGTCCTGAAATTTTCCCAGGTGCCCATATCGTAAATGCGCTCTCCAAGAGGCAAAGAGATTACAACCGAGGCCGATTCCATCGTCCTGCTCTTATCCTCGGGTGACTCATTGCTCGCGTTCGGTATGCAGAGAAACATAGAGGCATCCTCGTTTGCCTTAGATAGTAGCCGGAGAGCCTCCAAAGTTGTCAGCCCGTTCAATAATTGCCTGCTGGTCTTAATTGCGAGAACCTAGATTTCGGCGTCAGCAGCATTTCGAAAACGTATTGGTTGATTTCACTCACAAACGAGAAAACTGAGACAATGAACCCCAGCATGATAGTTAAATGTAACCTCACATGAGGTACTTCGAGCAGAGAATCAGACAAACGATTTCTGCCAAGTCTCTCACTTAGGACCCGAAAACCCAGAACCGTTCCAAGAATATGTCGCCCGATTGGTCCAGCAAAGGCCCAGGAATATGTTTTAGTCCACCAGATTCGCTGAATGATTGGGTCCGCCCTTGAGGCCTCCAACGCATCAACGAGTTGGCGGCGTACAAGCCCAATGATGGGAGAGATACTGATTATAAACGTAACCGGGACGACGAATAAGACAGACAAAAACATTTTCATCTTCGCAAGAGTGACGCAGTTTCCTATCTGCTTGTATGTAAGCCACAGAATCTCCTGGGTTAAAATTAGGAACAAACCCATGGACAGTGGTGATCGAAGTCTAATCTACAAACCCCACACACAGAACAATGATGGGCCCTGGGGGGCTTCCACGAACCGGCACACGACCCCTTTACACAGGTCTCCAGATCACCGTTCTGGTTGATGCACTGATAAGGAAGCGACACCGTTCCCCTCTCGGGCATAGGGAACGATGGAACATTATGAGTGTGGCGCCCGCGAGTGAGGTTATAGTAACAGAAGGTGATGAAGGCCATTGCAGTATTCATGAACGCACAATATGCAACTGTATGGTTATGGTACGAAGATGAGCAAAGAAGCGAGAGAGCTAAAGAAGTTAAGCAGTTCTACCTGCCGGCGCACGAATACCTTGCTTCTTCCATAACCACCGCCCTGCATTGGAGAGTGAGAAAGTGCTTCCTTGAAAGACACCGACGAGCAGCGCACCACCCACTTCCACACTAGACAGGTACCAACTGTAGCTAAAATAACACCCGTTCAGCAACAACTCCTCGGAAAGCTATCAATTTGCTCACCATATGAAGAAGTAGATGAGCATTATAAGCACCTTTTCCAGCAGTTGCCGCCCAAGCCTCCTTGTTGCCATGGAACAGTACTGTTGGCGTGGACTCTGCGCGGTATCGATGTTGGGAGTGGGTTGGATCAGAGTTAGAGAGTAGTTCATGATCAAGAGCAACTACTTAAGCTTGGATGATCCGAGGATGGCGGTTAAGAGGTCTGAGGGGACGACGGGAATAACGGCCCGGGCGCCGGTCACAATATAAACTCTAGGTCATCAGCCGTAGCCGCCTACTCAACATAGCCTCGAACTTAAACAGGAGCCGCATATTGAGCGCCAGGATCATTGCTTAAAACCATCATCAGGCAGCCGCTCCATCATGCTCTCCTTTCCCCAGCAGAAGTGGCAGCTAGCGCGTGCCTTGTCCAAAACTCGAGGAAGTTCCTCAGAGGACATTAACCTCATCATTGATCGCCTTTATCTGGGAAACTGGAGCGTAGCTGGTGATAAAACGAAGTTGAGCGAACTTGGGATCACCCATGTGGTTTCCGTGCTCGAGTTTCCTCCAGACATTCCCGATATCATCGAGAAACGCAACCATCTACACATACGAATAAACGACAACTCCAGTGCCGACATCTTGCGTCATTTTGAACAGACCACGGACTTTATAAAATCCGCGCTTGAGGCAGACAAGAATAACAAAGTTTTGGTAAAGACTTCCCGGTTTAAGAGTACGTGATGATTGACTAGGAGTCGTAGGTCCACTGCCTTATGGGCATCAGTCGAAGCGCGACGGTGGTAGCCGCATATCTCGTCTATACGAGGAAGATGACGGGTGCAGATGCTATTGCATACGTGCAAAAGAAGCGAATAATTGTCTGTCCAAACCTTGGCTTCAGGCAACAGCTTGACGTATACGCCGACAAACACGTGGGTCGTGATGAGTCGAGGGAAGCGCAGTTTTCGCCTCTACGACAGATCAAGGCATGGACAACCGCTGTGAAGTCGAGGAAGGATTCCTCTGGATCTCTGGCACCAGTCACATAGCACATGCACCCGGTTTGTGAAGCATTTCCTTTGTCATATTAGGATATATACCAGTAGGATAACCATTTCTGACCGGCATCATTATGGGTATTAGACAGGTCACAGGTCGGGGTTCAAGTCGAGATCTAAATCAAAGAATTGTGGCTGAGGAGCATGGCGGTCTTGCCGGTAAGGGTTTGCACCCATGTGTTGATTGAAGTCAATGTTCGGTGAGACTGTATTGACAGCGGCTGGGTATGGTTCAATATGACATACACGCATACAACAGAGGGAGAATGACGTACGTCTTCCAACTGAATGCGTTTCGCCCAGTGAGCCAAGAGGCGCCTCGGCATTGAGATGACCCCGCCGCATCTTCTCTTCGTTGGGAAACGGAGGGAAAAACAAAGGTGGAGGTGGCTGGCCTGGAAGGCTGAGGTCTGGCATATTCGGAGGTGCCGAAGTGAACGCGCTCAAGCTCTGCGCATATGCAAGTAGTTCTGGGTAAGGAATGGAAGCTGCAAACGTTGTTGAAGTGCGCATATCCATACATGTGCTTTGATTGCACACCTTTCTTTGCCTGTTCTATCGCTTTGAGCCTCTCTTCTCCCTCTTCTATAAGTTCCTCCAGTTCCTTCCTCCCTTTCGCGAGCTCCTCACAAATATTTCTCCACCGCATTTCTAATTCCAGTATCTCAGTTTCTAGCGCTTCAATCTTCCTCTGCTTTATTTGATGTGTCTGTGCAACATTGATCGCGCTTGCTAGGACCTTATCGCATTGCAGAAACGCATCCAGAGGAGGGGGTGGCGGAGGTTTCGTTTGTGGGGGTGAAAGTGATAGAAAAAGAGTTTGTGATAGTCCCTGGAGCTCATTCAGCGGCCCCATGAGTATCGACGACATTGAAGAGACATCTTTAGACGTGTTGGCTGGGCCAACGGAAGCATTGGATTGTGGTGGTTGGGACATCGGAACGGAGACAAATTCAATCTGCCAAGCGCTAAGATTTTGTTTGGCTAAGCCCCGTGGACCAAACATGTGCGTCGACCATGGACAATTGCCATTTCGCTTAGCACTTGCACTTACGCCTGGGCATCTCCATACCCATCCTCTGAAATTACGGGCTAGTGAAGATATTTCTTTGTAGCAAATGACAAGGCGCTCCAATGGCACGAGGTACTATGACGAGGAACAGTACGAGCTAACAGAGGATGGGGGTCTCCTGGAACCTGAACAAGCGTATACCATGAAATACAAGGATGGAGCCTCCATCGACTGGTTACAAGAAGAAATGGCAGAACGGGAGCGCCAACAGATGCTCAAATCTCAGGCGGGTGTACGAGGTGTCTTGTCACCGGCATTCGAAGCTGCGCGTGGATGGCTCGTTGTTATTCTAACGGGAATGGGGATTGGAATGGCGGGAGCCTGGTTGGATGTTCTGGTGAAATGGTATGTCGTGCATGGTTGGATAAGAACTGTGGCGCTGGACGGAATATAGGTTGGGAGATCTACGCGAGGGTCGCTGCTCATACGGATTCTTTTATAATCAAGTTGCATGTTGTAGTGGTATTGATCGTATGTTAACCATCCTTCTCAAATTTGTTCACACACTGAACGTTTATTCAGCTGGAGAGGTATGTTACGAATGGCAGTCATGGAGCACATATTTTGGCTTCCGGTCAATATTCGGCGCCTCACTGTTGCAATCCTTTGTCTATGTTACCCTTGCTGTGAGCTGTATGGTCTAATGATTCTGGAGCTTGATCCTCATAAAGGCCAAAGATTGCTTTCGCGGCAAGCGCTGCTGTCCTAGTCGTCGCATACGCACCTTAGTGAGTTCGCCTTGAACAAACCTCGGAGCTGCTCGACTGATTGGCATACTGTGCAGTGCATTCCACACAGGGAGTGAGTGGCGAACGTCACATCCGTCGATACATGCTGAATCTACTTCTAGTTCCTGAGATCAAAGCTGTGAGTCCAAGTGGCTTTCTCGAGGAGCACCGACCAAACTTCAAGCCAGATCCTGGGAGGCTACGTCTTGGACGCGTTCCTCTCACCATGGACATTACTCATTAAAGCTCTTGGACTCGCTCTCTCAGTCGCCTCGGGATTATCGCTTGGGAAAGAGGTACAGCTTTATCTTTATCCTCCAAATTATCCTGTTAAATGCCCGCAGGGACCCTTGGTGCATGTCTCCTGTTGCCTGGCCTTCCTGATATCTCGGTTTTTCAAACAGTTTCAGAATAATGAAGGTATTTCATTGATAGATTCACATTTTACCTCCTAGGCTCTGGCTAACTGGTGTAAGTGTCAAAGCGGAGGATCCTTGCGGCCGCTGCCGCAGCCGGCGTCTCCGTAGCCTTCGGTAGCCCCTTAGGCGGTGTCCTTTTTGGCCTAGAAGGTAATCATCCCAAACCTAACGGTGACAACGCAGCCACTAAGGTCTTGCCATCGGGATAGAACTAGAATCATTCTCGAACGAATCAGAAGTTATGTGGAAGGGCTTTGTGGCTTCAGCCATAGCTGCTGTGGCGCTTCAATGGGTAAACCCCTTCGGCACGGCGAAACTGGTTCTGTTCCAAGTAAGGTCCCAGGTCTACTTTCCGACCTTCTTTAAACCTACGAAAACAGGTCACCTTTGTAGACGACACCTGGAGAGCCTTTGAATTGGTATGGCCAGTCAGCCCTAACACTATATGTTGATCATTCACCTTTGCTAGGTTCCGTGGTTGTTTTTAGGAGTTGTTGGAGTAAGTTATAGGAATGTCATACAATGCAGTACTCACAACCCTCGCAGGGCATCCTCGGATCCCTCTTGATCAAGTTGAATGTCAAGATTGCTATCTATCGAAGGAATAGCTTAATTAGCGAGTGGCCCATTCTCGAAGTTGTCTGCGTCAGTGCCATTACTGCCGCTGTCAGCTATCTGGTATGTTCCTCCGTACTTCCTCCCAATGGCTACGCTGAACGTCTCGCCAGGTTGTCTTTGCACGGTGGGCATCATGATAAGGTTCCAGAGGCGCGATGCTCACGCATTTATAGAGTCCAAAGTTCCGAGCTAGTAGCTAACCTGTTCCAAGAATGTGACCCTTCCAAGGGCGATTATCATGGTTTGTGCAAGTAAGCTGGCAACCTCAGTTGATCATCTCGGAAAGTATATCTAACGTATATGTCCAAGCCCAACTGCCTCCAGACAAAACATTTTCCTGCTGCTCCTAACAGCGGCAATGAAGTTTTTGTTCACCGCCTGGACCTTCGGTATGATGGTGCGTTTGGCTCAATTCTCACTCTAATCTCATCTTCACAAATTTACGACAGGTCCCTGCTGGTATTTTCCTGCCCACCATTGCCATCGGAGCATGCCTTGGTCGTGCAATTGGTTTGATCATGTCTGTGGTTTTATTCCCACACTACCATTCGCTCATGGCTTGACTATGAAAATCAGGCAATCAATGTATCGTTCCTACCCAACGTCATGGGTCTTTCTTTCTTGTCCCCCAGACCCTTCAGTGAGATGCATATCGCCCGGTTTCTACGCTGTCATAGGGGCAGCTGCAATGCTCGGCGGTGTGACGCGAATGACCAGTAAGGTTTCGCTGCATAGCTCAGTCAACTGTAAATTCATTCCCTGCCCAGTCTCGCTTGTCGTCATTCTGTTTGAGGCACGTTTCTTCCCCTTTTTCTATACTTAGGGGTTTCTAATTTCTCGCTAACAGCTGACGGGTGCACTGTCGCACGTATTACCTATCATGATCGCTGTTATGACAGCTAAGTGGGTTGGAGACGCACAAGGCACAGACGGCATATATCCCGTCTGGATTGCGATGCGCCGTTACCCTTGGTTGCCTCCCGTCGATTTCAAAGACGCACAGGCAGCCACGGGCGAGGATATTATGAAGAGCGCAGATAGGCTGGTCACGATTGAAGACGGCAATTTCACTGTTGCTGACCTTGGTGTGTGCCGCAAGAATTGCATCTCAACCTGAGAACCTGATTTGATGCTGGAGTTTCCAGAGAAAACACTTGCTCAACATGGGTATTCCGGCTTTCCTGTAGTCAAGGGACAAGAATTGGTAGGATACGCATCAAGAGAAAGATTACAAAGCTTCCTTGGTACGTCCTTGTTCCATTCCCCCTTTCCAGTCTCTAAGCAATCCGCTGACGTTGCGCAGACGCCCTGGCACGTTCTCCATCACAGGCATCTGCAATATGCTCATTCTCACAGCCCGAGGGACAACCCGCCCCCACCTCAATCACACGATCCGAACACCATATGGCGAATGACTCTGCACTGGCATCCTCCCCTCCGGTGAACAAAACACCATCCTCAAATTCAATATACTCCAGCCCCGAAATCATTGACATTTCTGAAGCGACAGCCGCGACCACGACGTCTCGGCCAATAGAAACATCAAATGCGGTCACAATCGATTTCTCTTCTACCCTTGATAGCACAACGCTTCAGCTGCGCAAACAAGTACCACGAGAACATGTAGTAGCTCTATTCCAAAAGATGGTGCGTATAGTATAATCACCAGGTACCACCACCCGATCTAGATGCTGACCTTATTTACCGGCTTCTAGAACTTGCGAGAAGTGTTGTTCACAGAAGGTGGCCGCCTGGAGGGAATAGTCACAAAAAGGGATATAACAAAGTTATTGACCAACCATTTCGATCATGCTGCCGCTTTGCATGCACCTCCGTCTTCCTGAGCCAATTTAGGCATACGTCAATAGACTAGTTAATGAGAACCTAGCAGTTTTGTGCCAGCCCTAATTTCGATCCCTAGGTTCGAATGGTAATGTTAGTCACCAATTCCAGCCCACCGGGAGGCTCCAGGAGCTCAGGGATTGAACACTGTTCACTGACGCAGTTCCATCACTTTTTGTCTAAGCTTCGATGTGCACCCCTCGGCTGGCGTGGTTTCGACCTCACTCGTTACTCTTTGTTTGAACTCCGTGCATCGGTGGAATAACCCGCCTGCACTAGATAAGACATGTATCACATATCCTACGTGATTTTCCACATCCGCGAACCGCGCACAAGCATACAATTGCTCACCCGAACAGGGGCACAAACGAATAACGAGGGCAGCCAACGGTAATCCATATCAGGTATGTGCACTAGGCCTCAGATCAGAATTCGGTATTGCGTTGCCTTAATGGTTGTACGTTAGATTGACACAGATGGTAAGATTTCTTCTATATTTGGCTCGGTTCAGCTGTCATACTTCCTCCCCCGTAGTTCTCGTGTCATCTCCCACATTTCCTTTTATCCCGGCCTTCATGTTCTAGAGGGCCGTTTTTTTGCGCCTTCTACTCCGCCACATGGCACACATGGTACCTTATATTGTTAGCCCTGGTGTCCACGGGATTTCCCAACGTTTCAAAATGCGCATACCTCCCAGTGCTTTGAAGGGACTAGAAACTCCCACTGGCTTCAGAATAAGGTTTCTAGACATCTAAAGCCTTTGTAGAGGTGCTAAGCAGTATTTTTTGTGCTAGACCCAATCTCTCTTGGTTTCCAGTGGCTTTTCTTCTAGCAGGGCTTGGCATATCGTGGGCTGCAAGTTTGTCGGGTCTGGTGTAGTTTCGCTATCGATACATTTGGTCTGGAGCTGCAGCTACTCAAGTCTGGTTTGGTAAGTCTTGGCCTTGTCTCACGAATACCCCATGTTTGCAAGGACTTCGCTTGGACTTCCGGCGGTTTTCACGCAAACCTTGCTAGCTCGTCGGCACAGTGCAGCTTCTTAGTAGGTGCATCATGGCCTCTAGGCACCTTTTTCTGAAATTTAGCGTTCACCTTTGTCTTCCGTTTGCTGAATTTCTCTAATGAGTCTGACTCAGAGTATTTTGTGGTGTGGTTGAAAGTCCCGTTTCGGGGATCGCCTGCCCCAGTAGTATGATTGGTACGTGCTAAGTATCCAGCTGAGGTTAAGCTGAGGCTCAAGTCCATAACTGGTCTATTTCTTGTGTTATTTTGTGTGCGGATGCACACATCGGTAATTCGGCATTCCTTCTACGAGTTTCTGCGAGTGTGTTCGTGAACGCAGCCGGGCTGTTCGCATTCTCAAACACCCGCAGTAATGGCTAGGAGAGAATCTATTTAATCGAGCCCCAAGACAACACCAAAGGCCCTCAAGGTTCAGGCCTTACTCCTGGAACGAGCTCGACTAAGAGAACACTGTTCCAGTACGAATATGCTTGGATTCAAACAGATCGGTGCTACCCTCTTGGGACTCTCCAGTCTCTTAGCCACTGTTGCAGTACCTCTGGGCGCCCATAACCTCACCGATACGGCGAAAAGTTTTTTGACGACTCGCGCAAAGCATGATGTTCCTGGACCTCCGCATTTCGTTATTTATGGTGACAAGTTCGTCCCCGAGGCCCAAAATGGGCCCCCTCCGGTTGCCCAAGTCCGGGTAAGGCTATATCGTCTACGCTACGAATGGACACTTGTTGAACAACTGCACGTACCAGGGCTACAATGTTTTGTTCGTTGCCGTCGACATTACGCTACAAACGTAAACTCACCAAGTTTTTGACAGTGCTCTTTCTTTCCTCTTGACGAGAGGACCCTTAGACAAAGTAAGGACCTACCTCTATGACCCGTCCTACCGAGGCATTTTTGACTTTTTCTATGTATTCTTACTAGGCCTTAGAGTGGACGCGACTCACTGACGACGGACGCGCCCGCATCAAATCCGAATACGCGGCTGCTGGCATCAAGATCATTGTCTCCGTCTTTGGTTCTACTGATGCGCCTACATCAACTGACCCTGTTACCACTGCAAATACTGTGGCTAATTTTGTTATGCGGTATAGCTTGGATGGGGTCGACGTCGATTACGAGGCGAGTGCCTCGATTGTGTTGGTGTAGAAAGATATTGACATGTTGCTCGATCAAAGGACCTTGACGCCATGAATGCGGGGGACGGAAGGGCCGAGGTACATCTCTTCCCATATCGATTGAGCCACCACTTAGCCTCATCTAGCGATGGCTTACTGACTTCACAAGACAACTTCGAAGCCACCTTGCTCGAGGCACCTTCATTCTCACTCATGCTCGTGAGTCTCCGATCGCTATGTTTTGCGTGTAACCTCAAACCGGCCACCTATTTCCTTAGCTCTTGCACCATGGTACAGCCCTACAAGCCCAATAAACGTCTGCAATTGTTATTGACACAGGACACCAGGTTCTCTCCTGGCAAATTCGGCGGAGGCGGATACCTCACAGTACACAAGAACGTTGGAGATATGATTGACTGGTATAATATTCAAGTAAGCTTTGTGATTCATTTGCTACACTCCGCCTCCAGACTGACGCAAATTATTACTAGTTCTACAATCGTAAGTCCACCAAACAACATTATCTCGCCGATGCTCATGAAACCTCAGAGGGCACGTCCGAATACACGACCTGCGACGGCCTTCTCACCACATCCTCCAACGTCTGGCCTCAAACTGCTATCTTCCAAATTGCGGCTAGCGGGGTTCCACTCTCCAAACTCGTTATTGGAAAGCCTGGCACTCCTGCCGATGCTAACAACGGATTTATGCCGACTCAGACTTTGGCACAATGTGTGTTGGATGCAAAGAATCGAGGCTGGAGTAAGTTCCCATCCCTCTCCAAGTTAGAAGAGTCTAATGAGTCAAACCTTGATGTGTAGACGCAGGTGTTATGGTTTGGCAGTACCCCAATGCCGCGGCGGCTTGGATCAGGGACGTCCGTTCTCGTGCATTCCCGGAGTGAAAGGGTTCAAAGATCTATTCGAGTTGTCTGAGATGCCTTGTTTCTTCCATAAACTCAGAAGTAAACACCCTGTTGTATTTTTAGGGCTCGTAGTTTCTTGCAGGGAAGAAAGATTTAGATTCTGTCCATCCGAGCCTACCCGCACCATTGATGAAGCTTGGAGATGAAACGTCCCCGGGTAAAGAAGCCTAAGTGCAGAGTTTCCAGAGGAAACAAGCCCGATACATGGAAACGTAAATTGTCAAAGAAAAGAAGAAAGCGAAATTGCCAAGAACAAAGTCCGTGAATGAGCCCGGTATTAAAACGTGAGAATGAAATGTCCTCGCAGTTGGTTGCTGGACACAATGAGTCCGAAACGGAAGTCTAAACGAGATAGAAGTGCTGTTGTCATGGAAGAATGACGTCAAATCAAATCGAAGGTAGGAGATGGTGGCGGCACGTACAACAGCAGATGCGAAATATCCAGGTTCGTTCCACTGAGAAATGTCACCGACGAAGAAGAGACCGTTCTGCAAAGATAATGAATAAGTTGTTAGTGAACGTATTCAGGGGTTAATCAGGTGGAGGGGGCGTACCACGCGGATGTCATATGCAATCACAGTGTTAGGTTTGCTTCCATCGGGATTAATCCATTGAGCTGTTTGGAAGAGATGAAAATATAAGTGTTAGCTCCGCCAAGGAGGGAAGACCGATGATAGCGCAACGGGGCGAGAACGTACGGGAAAGCTCTTTGGTTGAGGGGTTGTACGACCAGATGGCGGACTCATAGTAGTTCCCATTAATCAACGTGGGAGGAGCATTCGGAGGGGCTAGTTGCGAGACATAGTTTGATGACGGGTGGTAGACGGTGAGTATTGGAATTCATCGTTTATAGAGCTAGAAGTAAAACTTCTTACTTTGTGGGACATTGCTGAATCCGACAGAGCTGTTGAAGGTACAGGGGAGTATTAGCTAGGGTAGCACAAGAGACATATGGACGAGTAAAAAAGGGAACCAACCTTCGCTCTCCTGTAGTTAGGGACCTGGCGACAGTACCAGAGCCTGCACCGACGTAGTAGGGAGGTTGGAAGACGGCATTCTGCGTCATGACTGTGAGTCTCGGGATGAAATCAGCTTTGATTGTGGCCTACTGTGGCAATGATGTCGTAGCGATCTGTATTTAGCCCAGCCTTGCAGACTTTGACTTCCAGTGGATCGCCACTGAAGTTGACACCGCTTCTGTTCTCATCATAAAACACTGAGTGATTAAAGCGATAGTATCTTGGGACACCTACATTCCACCATTTTCCCAGTTTCTGACGAACCCAGCCGCATGGCCATCAGAATCATACCTGACTTCAATCTTGCCAGTGTAACTGGTCGACATATGAGTACACTTCTAGCCTGTCTCCCTCGAGCCGTTGATACTTACCAGGGGGACGACCCAGATGAGGGTTCAGTGCGCTTAGCGGCTGATCGAAGTGTTCTAGCATTAGACTGAAGGGGGGGTCGTTAATGAAATAATACCTACCCCAGACTGCAGTAGCTCGTCTGGCCAAGTGCACGGGAGGGTTAGGCGTGAGGCCGCGGGCCATACGCTGAGCATTTGTCTCCAACACTGGCAAAGCTGAGACGGCGCTAATGAGGGTATTGGCGAGTGCCAGTAAAACAGTAGCCTTAACGAGCATGGTACCGAGTAGAGGGTATGGGAACGAAAGACTGGGGGTCGTGGGGCAAGTCTTTCGATGTGGTGCATACCTTTCGCTCCTTTTTATGAGAGCACCGGCGCATGGGCGTCCGGCTGGCTCGAGTGATGAATTAATCAACAAAGGGGTAGGCACGGAGATGCCAAAGCGTCCCTTCGCGGCTCGGCTTGAGTTGACCTACGTGGTGATAGCCTTGTGCGGGAAGAAGGCTATCTCCAACCATCTAGTCCCTATTTCAACTTGCCACTTGTTGGGATACGGTCACAATTGAAGTACCCTTTCACTCCAGGTGATTAGACTTCTTCCTTCGCGGCGTGGTGGTGGTTCATTGCTTTTAGATTTTTGGGAAAACTCGGATGTCTCCGCTCACGGCAGTGACCCTCAAAACTTTTGAGAAGATTTCGTCACGGATATGTTTCATGGTGATATCAAACCGTGCGCTCCGCGGTAACTCTTGGATGGTCACGTAAGTCGATTGGGTGAGACAGGCACAGAGGTACGAGGAACAGAGCCAGGGTTTTGAGCTCGGGGGCCTGTTATGTAAATCATTTTTGTTGATCTGGTCTCCAACTCAGAAACTGATTGCTCACACTCTCGACTACAGTCGCCTCTGTCTTAACCCATACCTGTCATAACCCATACTCTGTAATAACCCATAGGATTTCCATGTGACGAAGTTCGTTCGCAGGGATTTGTAAGCAAAAACCCATAACTCCCTGATACCCCATAACCCATAGCTATTTCGGCTCGAAACCCCATAGCGCCCACTGCCATAAATAGTATTATAGCACATTAGGATAGTAACGTTTGGGCGTCTCGTCGTCGTAACCTGGGAACCGGGAGGAGACTCAGAAGTCGAACTGTCCTTCTGTAAAGATTTCACATCTATTATGCCCCCTACTAAGTCTAGTCCTACACTCGTTCAAATTCTTGAGAAGGGCTACACAGTGCTCGAGCGAGAAATACTTCCACAACCCTGACCACGAGCAAAGGGGAATTGATGATGGAACAAGAAGAAATTTTCAACGCAGTGGCGGAATCACGCAGGATGCAGGAGATCAGCGAGATCAATGGCGGAGAGGACGACACATTGGAGGATGACTCAGCTATTGAACCCCCTTGTCGCAAAGATCTTTTGCAGGCTTCCACTCTCGTGAGTAATTATCTCGCAACAACATCCCATCCATTCTCTCGTAAGCTGGAACAATTATTGCTTGCTTTTAATCATGAACCTCGCTTAGAGGAGACAGCTAACTTGGTAGAGACACAGATTGATGATTATTTCGTTAAATCTGGGAACTAGAACGTTCAGAACAACTTGTTTTCAATGTCGTATGTAACTATCATGACTAAGTAAATTTAATCAGAATTTTAATCGATTTTCTAATACCATTTTTTTCGCATCTCTCTCATAACCCATACTCTGTCATAACCCATAGCTCGGACCTTCCACCAACTACTATGGGTTAAGACAGAGGTGACTGTAGTATTTTGACTCCTTTGTCTGAAATATTGTGCCTTGTGCGGCACTCTTTCGCGGGTAGGATAGGCCCCGGTTCCGTCGGCATGCTCCAAGCCAAGGCTGGCCATCTTCGGTTGATAACAATCCAAGGTCATATATCACCTGAACAGCGCCTAATGTTGTCCTTGGCCATTCCTTGTTCACGATATTTCTGGTGTCCTCTTTGGTGGTAAGGGGGAGACACATGAACTTGCGGAGAGATGCCAAAGCTTATCGGTAAAGCGTTGGGTGAGGAACTTTTAGTTACGCTGCTCTATCCCGCTTCTATCATCGGTTCCACCCTTACAAAGAGTAGGGCTCCACTTCTTCGGACGTTATCGCCTGGGAATGTGCGAAAGAGACGTTAGGCATATCGGGGGACACAATCCACCTGAACCTGAATGAAGGAACGCGACTGATTAACGCGTCGGGGTTTGCAATTGTCCCATTGATAAGAACATACCAGGTCTCGTGTATAGGCAAGAAAAGACCTTAGCATCAGCGCGAACAAATTCTTGGATACACCTCTTTACAGCTCTCAAAACCACCTGGTCTTCCTAACACTGAATCTGGCTTTCGGGGATGAATCGTCTGCATTCACACGTCAACCGCTGCAGGTTATCGCGACCCTCGCGCTCAGGTGGCGGGGATACGCACTGAAAAAGCTCCTTGCGTATTAAGCCCGCACACTCCACAGCTTCGACTGGCAATCAAGTCGCCAGCAACAAGTGCGTCTTTCCCACCGCCGGGGCCGTCGCGAGGAAGAGTGGAGTGGGGAGTGGCATGGAGCGATGATAGACTTGGCATATGTGGCTCAACATTTCGAGAGCAGACAAGCACAAAATGGTTCTCACCACCCACTTATACCAGTTTGCCCTTCGGAATCCTACGTATCAAGCGCACATACCGCGACAGGCGGCCGGAGATCTTGTATCTTTGGACGAAAGCTAGATCGCATTCACTTTCTGGGTGCCTCGAGTGTCGACGCAGCTGGGGAACAACGCCGTGTCGTCAACTTCGCCCATGAATTCATCTTCCATTGCCTTGCAATGCCTCTTACACACATGGGTCCTCTCTAGCTGGCCTCGTCGTACCTCAGGCCTTAGCTTAGGCCTCGTCTTCTTCCCGTACTAAAGTTCCGTTATCGACTTGCTAGGAAGGGTAATCCAAATCAACCGAGAAGAATGTACTCGGGTCGTTGAGCGTTACTTACCTGGCAACTTCATTAGGATACAGTAAAAACTACCCCGACGTCATGCCTTCGTAACAAGTGTTAGCCGACCGACAGATGGTTCACGAGGACATCTGATGAGCCTGGGGCCTTTTCGTTTAGTCTCGTCGGCAGCCTCAGTCGTTCAATATCGCGCCTGAACCGCACGTTAGCTACCCTTGGCATCAACAGATCACCGGAGCAGGTTGCGGGCGTGAATGCCTTCGAGGCCATTTGCTGCGCTTCATGAAACAGTTATGTCTGGCATTCCGTGCGACGTCCTACCCACGACAAGGGGTTAGTTTTAGGGCATGTTACTCCTAGACCCCATTTGAGGTACTTACGCACATTTTTCATGATACATTACCGGAATACTACCCTTGTCCTCCATCGTCCATCTATCTTCAATAAGGTGGATGTTTTTGTTATCGTTGAGCTATTTTTTCAGATTGCGTTGAGGACCAAGATTCACATGCACTCGTTTTCGCACCTACCACCGAACCACACGCTCGTCCTATATTGTCTATTCACGTCAGTCAGGTTTCTCAATGAAACGAATGCTGCTCTTCTCATGGTACACGCCGTGCCTTCCGCACAACCTACACCGCACTTTACCTACATGCGATTATGACGGGCTTCCACCACGCCCACAATCTGACTGAACGCACGTTCGGTCATATAAGCGCTCATATCCATATGCCACATGTGCCAGAAGTCATGCAGTACACAAGGAGGGATTAATGCTACCACACGCTATGCACTAACCGACAATCCGGGTGACCGATAGTGATGACCAATATTCCGATCCGATTCCTTCCCGAATCAAAATTCGAAAGTGAAAGGCTTGATCCGAGACTACCATCAGACGACCGAAACTCACCGACAATCATTCTATCCGGCAACACCACGTCATCACTGCGGCAAGTAACACAAGCGACACAAGCAGGTCAACTATCAGCTATACTCTATGAGCGCGGCTTTGGTTTCTTATCTGTGTCACACAACAAGGTAGTTTTCTCCGTAAAATATTCCGTCTATACACTATACCACGGTAAAGCGATACAGCGAGTATGTTAATAAGAAAACAAGGCAGCAAGATTGCTGCGAAAGACTCTATCCTAATCCTTTTATGTCGCATGAACGGGGATGGGTAAGGGGTAGTGAAGGTAGGGTACTCGGGGGAAGTCAAGGGGAAATAAGAGACGCATCGTAAGATAGCGGACCCGCTGCAACAGGAAAGCCGTCGTACGAGGGGGAGGCGGAGCAAGGGAGCACGGAGCGAGTCATTTATTTGCCGCCAGTGGTGCCCATGCCCATGGCAGCCTTGAAGGAGTCGTAGATCCACCATTGGAAGCCGGTGAGGGTACCTAGATTCACAACAGGATATTTTAGTCGTCTGCTCATCTACGGCCGAAGCGGAGGGGGATACTGACCGATCATGATGACACGAGTACCGAGACCCTTGGTGCAAAGAGAGACAACACCGACTTCCTTGGCGATGGTACCGAGGCTCTTGCCCTTGTTCTCGGCCTTACCGAGTTGCGAGACGAGCGAATCAGCAGGGTGAGAGACGATAGCGCAGACAACACCAGCAAGGTAACCCGAGGCAAAGGTGACACCGAGCTGAGTACCCTTGCCGTAGGTTTCCTTGGGCTTGGTGAAGACGTGGGTATAGAAGAGTTGGACAATCTTCTCAAAGAAGAAGAATTTGGCCATCGTGTAGGGGATCTATCGACCAGTTGTGTCAGTACCCATCACTTATGTTGGAAGAAGAAAATTTTCTACATACCTGACGCGACCACAGAGGAACAAGGGAACCGAAGGGGTACCTAGTCTCAACCTTAGTCCTGCTCATCTCCTTGAGAGCAGCACCGAAGGCAGTAGGGAAGGTGCCGTTGGGGCTGGTTTGGATCTTGACCTTGGTCATCTCGAAGGGGCAAAGGGCAACATCGGCGAAGACCTCAGCGGAGGCGGAACCGGCGAGCCAGATGGCGGGCTTGTACTTGTTGGAGAGCTCCTCACCAGCCAAGTTCATGTAGGCATCCTTGAAGACCTCATAGAGGCCGTACTTGAACATGCCCTGGAGGGAGTAGCCGACAAAGGTAGGGCCGAAACCTTTCCAGATACCGTTGGCACCCTCCTCAGCGACGAGGGTCTTAAGGGCACCGCCGAGGGAGTTGTACTTGCCGGGGTTCACCTGTTTCAATGTTGTTAGTTGGACATGTACGCGTTGTGCACATTTGGTTGAAGCGCACCTGCATGTTACATTTTGCGACATCGAGAGGGGTGATACCGGCATGGGTAATACCGCAGGCGAGGATACCGCCAAGCATGCATTTTGCGTAGTATGAAGTATCGTGAGGGACAGGCCCGAGGTACCTGTATGACTGGTGAGCAGCGAACTTGGAAATAGTGAAGCAACGGGACTCACCTAGCATCCCATTTTCCCGAAGGAGAAGCCATGGAGGAGTATGGAGGAATATTAGAGGATAGGAAAAAGACTAGTCTAGGGCCCTAAGCTGCTGGGCAGATGGAGGTTGAAGAAAAGATGTGACAGCAGAACGCAAATGTTGGCCAGAAAAAGTGCCTCGCCCCGGCTCTCTCCGCTCAAAGCCGGCCAGCCAATCATGCCCTGTCTTCCTTATTAGGAAGCACCCACGTTCTCCATGTTCGACGACCATACCTCCGCTGCTATCGACACTGCCAGGCGCAGAATACAAGACATCAACGACTTTCAGATTCCCCGTCTCAGAAAATGCGAGTCTTCTCTCACAGACCAGCAGCAGCTGTCGGCAGAATTGCGTGAGGACATGGATAGTGTTGGCCGACTGGTGGAAGAACTCGTCGTGGCCATCGAGGACCAGCAGGGTGAGAGGGCAAGGAGAGAGCTTGAGAAGACAGTCAACGAGATGCGAGATACGCTTTCTCAGTAGGTACAAATTCCTCCTTGGCATTCTCACTCTCATGGGGTCACAAGTGCAGGCTGAGAAGAGACACCCGCGCTGCTCTGCTAACGTCCAAGAAGGCAATAGACTCGAGGAATGCCAAGGCCGTTCGCGAGGAGCTGTTTAGTTCTGCTGCAGTCAAGGAGAAACAGACGCTGAACGAGAAAGTCACGTATGTCTTTCAACGGTGTCTTAGTTATTCCGTCTGACACTCTGTAGAGATGATGTGCTCATGAAAGCCAATGACGATGTCACCGGGGCTCTTCGCCGCACAATAGCCCTGATGCAGGGAGAGTTGGAGCGTTCGGTTCTCACCACTCAAATGTTGGGTGCGTATATGTAGGGTTTGGTCCTGAGCCAGTATTGACCAGGTTCATCAGACGAATCGACTGCTACACTTCGGGCTACGTCACAGACCCACGACACTCTCAACACGCTCATGCTCACCTCGAAACATCTCATCACCGCGCTCGAAAAAGCAGACTGGCTTGACCGCATCCTCATCCTCTCCGCATTTATGTTCTTCGTTCTTGTCGTGCTATTCATCTTCAAGCAGCGTTTCATCGACCGTGGGCTCCGAATCGCTCTTTGGTGGACCAAGTTCATTCCTCTGCCGGATTTCAGCGGCAGGCACCAGGACACGTCGAAAGTCGCAGAAGAGGCCAATGTATTGCTTAGTGCAACTACGGCCGCAGCAACAAGTCTCTCGAGCGCGGTAGTTACTAGTAGCTCAAGTCTAACAATAACGCCATCATCCATCGCAGTGGTATCTGGGACAAGCACATCAGGGCTTTCCCCACATGATACGTCACTTTCTATTTCTGCACCAGCCATCGAGACCAATGTACCCGAACCTTCATCTCCAGTAACGGGTCCTGTACATGTAGAACTATAGAGCCATATAGAGCTGTATTACGGACGTGTTGAATGTGATTGGAAACGATTTATCCGGTGCCGGTGGATCATATATTATGGAAATAGCAGGTAGTTCCCAGGAATGCAAGTGATTTAGAATGCCCGTACCCGAGTCCTTCGTACTTATTTTCCTCCCTCCCACTGACCATCCCCACAACCTTGACATGGCTCCCGTAGCAATCTCACCCAGCCCAGTACCCCTCAACGTCGGTACCTACCCGCACATTCTCAAAAACGGCCCAACCACCACGCCTGCTACCGCAGCCCCTTCATCCGGATCCTCCGTCTCCACATCCGCGACCCAACAACCAATCTCGTCACTTTCCACAACCCAACCATGGCGTCCCAAACAGGTTGACCCACCCAAGCGCACAGCGTTCTCGTTTGATTCCATGCCCGAAGCTCTGGAGGCTTTTGAGAAGGGCGAGTTCCTTGTCGTGATGGACGACGAGAACCGAGAAAACGAGGGTGATCTCATTATCGCTGCAAGCCAGTGCACGCCCGAAAAGATGGCGTGGATGATCAAGCATACAAGGTTTGTTTCTCCCTCCCTTACCTCGCCCTCGATTACTCATTCTTGGCTCTTGCTTACTCATTGTCATGCGAAATAACACCCCTTTCGCCAATCTAATCTCGGTCACCATATCCAATGATTCAAACGCCCGAACCCATGAACGCCCGACACTACCACATGCAGCGGATTCATCTGCTGCGCCCTCCCGGGGTCGCGTCTGGAAGAACTCCAGATCCCAATGATGGTCTCAGAAAACCAGGACACCTATCGCACTGCATACACCGTCACAGTCGACTACAAACACGGTATGTCCCCCCAAAACCATCTCTTCATGTCTTCATCTCCACTTTCCGCGGATCACATTCCATCGATTTTCGCCCCTTCACATGTCCCATATACTCCATCAACTCAACCGAGGACCGCTTAACGCCCCCATCTATCTCTCGGCTATCCTAACCACGTTTGCTAACTCGTCTTTTTGTCCTTTCCCCTCCTATGCACCCGTATCTCCAGGCACAACGACGGGCATCTCCGCTCATGACCGCTCATTGACTGCGCGGGCACTCGCGTCCCCGCATGTCCACGCAACCGACTTCAATCGTCCAGGCCACTTGGTTCCCCTCCGAGCACGCGAGGGCGGTGTCCTCACGCGCAAAGGTCACACTGAAGCTAGTGTCGACCTCTGTCTCATGACGAATCAAACTCCCGCTGGTGTTTTGTGCGAACTCGTCAATGACGATTTGATGGGCACCATGGCTCGCCGGGATGACTGCCGCGCGTTTGCTGATCGGTGGGGCTTAAAGATGATTAGTGTCGATATGCTCGCCGAGTGGAAGCGGAAGGCTTGGTTGCCTCAGCAGCAGGGCCGAAATGGCGCCCCTGCTCAGCTATAATGAGTTGTTCTTTTTATCCCTTTGATAGATATCGGGTTTTGATTCACCTCATGCTACATGGGTTGATACAAGGATTGTCGGAAACGGTTGGATTGTATATCACCTATACATATATCTTTTTGCTTCTGTACAAGTAGAACATACGTGTTCCTATTCTTGTTAAATCACACTGTGTTCCCTTTCATCCCGTTTTAACCTGGAGGCATGAGATGCATGAATTAGGAGACTATTCGTACAATTCGTGCGCGCATGTGGTATTACAAGAATATAACCTATTAGCGAGGGAAAGTATCCGAAACCATATGATTCAATGGCCGAATGCTGAGAAGGCGCTATAGTGGGGGTAGAGGGCGACGGCACTGTGGACAAATGTTCTTGATTGCCAGCCACTAGGGAGAAAGGTAATGAGTAACGCGAAAGGCAAGAAAATGGTCCGAGGCTCACTTTCTCCAAACATTCCGTGTGCTATAGTAAACGGGACATATTGTCAGTGAACGTCGAGCTGTCAACAAAGTACGCTACTCACGAATAGGTGGTGACACGGCGCCAAACTGTATTCCCTCCTCCTACCCGACCCAGCAACACCCATCTGCACCGCATTGAAGAATCCACCCGCACTAGCAGCTGTATTCCTGTTGATCCTACTTGAGCTCGCATTCCTTCGCAAGCTTGCTCCCCCTTCTGTATCTCCAGTCCACCCCTTTCCTGTGTTCTTCTCCTTTTCCTTCTTTTCTTGTTCCTGTGATGCTTGCAACCGTATAGAAGGGTCGACATAAATAGCGTCCATACAAATCGAGCAGTCTCCGAGTGATTTTTCCGGCGCTTCAGGGTCCGGGAGCGGCATGGGAGGATGATAGTCATATAACTTCGCGGCTTGGTACTGTGTTGAACGGTTAGCACTCAGTACCTGGTCGGGTGAGATTTACGAGATACTTACCTTGGATGGGAGGAAGAACGACGGTCCAACATGCTCCTGAACCAATATCACACATGCCTGGAATATGACGACAAATGCTAACCAATAAGCCCATCCTGGGGAATTTGAAGTCAGAAATCTCAAAGAATAGCATCAGTTCCACGTACCTCGTGGATCAACGTCTAATACGTTGTATGGACAGGCTAAAAAATCTGTACTCCGTAAGCAAACAGAATGCGGAGAAGCCACGGACCCCAACCTACATAATGCACCAGCGAGTCGGCAAAACGTCGTTCCAAAAACATATTCTGTAGACAATCCACTCGTCCTTCCCTTCCTAGCTGATCGCCAAATTTGCGGCAACCAGATGAGAGAATACGTTACGGCAACGAAGAGCATTGACAGTCCCGGCGAAAGGATCACACGGACCAGAACGGTCAAGAACAAGAACAACATAGTCCCTACGAAGTGTGCTCAGTTTCACCGACAAAGTGTTTAATAGGGAGACCATACAGAGTCTGGCCTGAGGATCCGTTCGTACATGGTGGATAAAGAACCGGAAGAAGGATGAGTTGGGATCATCATTCCGTTGCTGGGCTGGGGCAGGTGCTGTAGGAGGGGCAGGTGCTGTAGGAGGGGCAGGTGTTGTAGGAGGGGCAGGTGTTGTAGGAGGGGTAGGTGTTGTAGGAAGAGCAGAAGCAGTGGTTGCTGGGGCTTGGCTTGCAGCGACTGGTCTTAATGCTGATTGACCGTTCTGAACAGGTGGTGAAGGTGTTTGCGTCGCGATTGGTCGAGGGGGAGTGGGTGGTGACTCGGGTCCTTGAATTTGGAAGATCAGAGCTGCGAATTGCTGATAGAAGTGCATGAGCTCATGCTGTGTACCGCAAAGTGGTGCTACTTACAGCTTCCTGGACAAAGAGGACGCAAGACAAGAAAGCTGTGGCCATGAGAGCCAATGAAGCTCTGCCCTCGGCGAGAATGGCAAAGGTAATGTGCCCTGCAAAACAGACCGCGTCGATCGTGGCGTTGATGAAGAATGTCCATCGAGAAACGCGCGAGATCCCAGAAGCCGTCCGACTACGTTCGACTTGACGCGAGAATAGCACAAGTGCGATCAAATAGACAACCGCGGATAGACCGCCATCTGTAAAACAGTAATAAATACGGTGAGGATAAGAATACGAGCGGCTTCTCACAAGTTGTCATCTTGTTGAAAAATGCCTGTGACCTCAAGCCTTGGGTGCTGTGTATTTCGTAAAGGATGCCACATTCCTTGCTTAACAGCACGGCGCTCAAGGCCATCTTGGGCGGTTTGACAATCGATATGCCGGTAGGGTGTTGGATCTCACTCTCAAGGTCCTGCATGAGATAGTCCGGAACTGGAACTGGGTGGAACTGGGCATGGAAGATGAACGAGCACTTCGATTTGGGAGCATCCTCTTCGAATAGTAGCATCAGTACTTTTGGGAGAACCAAGGGCGTGAGTCACTCACCACTAGTAGACTCATCATCAATCAAGCCGTCGTCAATCATAGTCTTCAGTTTGTTGATCTTGTGCTCGAGCTCTGGAGCTACGATCTGCGCAGTCTCATTCATCCAATCCACAGGTACAATAGAGGGGAGTAAACGGAAGTCAAGTGGCCGCCTACGACTATGTCAGAATAAGTGAGGTAAAGAAACGTAAGTACCAACCCAAAAGGCTCAACCAGTCCAACGATCGATCCTTGAGACACGAAATGTACACCGTCCAAGTCCAGACGCAGTGTTTCCTGAGACTCCTGGTCTGTGAATTCCATCCTGGCCTGTGACACCATAAGCAGATGCATACATTGACGATGATCAATCCACACATGAACAACGACCAAATCCTTCACAATTTCCGGTTTTTTCTGCAGCGCCGAAGGGTTCTTCTTCTCTTGTAAAGTCATGACAACTTTGTTAGACGACGCCCAGTTCCACGTGGAAGCCATTTCGACCATTTCAGTAACGTTTGCTCCGGCCACATAGTGTTCCGCCAACGGCCCCCACGGCGGTGAGTTGTTACCCTCTAATGACATCGGAGTAATGTTATAGAATTGCGCGTTGCCGCGGATGTATCCAGTGATATTAGGATAATATGACTCTCGGAGAGGATCCAAAGTGTGGTCTTGTAGATGAAGTGCATTCAGTAGTGGAGGAACTGTAGCATCTGGTTCGGGCTACGGATGTAGCATAATGAGTCTCGGCGCACCTACTAGGGCAGACTTGGACTCACCATTGTGAAGTTTGAGACCGTTCCATTCATCCAGGCAGTATAATTTGATAGTTGGTTCTCCAACGAATTCAGCGCGTCCTGGTATTGATGTCTGGCCAGGAACTCGTCGCCATTGTGACTAGTCAGGAAGAAGAGCACAAAGCTGATGAGGATGAAGGACGGGACCGAGCTTTGGGGTCGACTCCTTTCATTTGCAGCGTTACCTGTCTCTTCATCCCGAGCGTCCATATAGAATGAGGGTGTTGAACGTTGTCGTCGACAAGCTATGCGTGAGCAGAGCTTGACTGACGGAGTTGCCACTTCTGATTCAATTCCATTCCGCTTTCCTTTCCCGGCCCCTGTCACATAGACGTCACGCAGCACGTGCTTCTAATCAGGAGCGCGTGGAGCGCGTTGATGTTGGATTGAACGGTGGCTACCATGTTCGACCAGGCAGGTAGTCGGCGATGGATGCACTTCCAGTCTGCCCTGCAACTCGCAATACAACGCTCTGCGCGTAAATGGACGTAGGTGAAACGCATCTCCGGTCTTACCATTCTCTTCGCTTATAATGACCCTAGATTCGAAGATTTCGCCGAATGCTTTCCATTATATGTTGAAGAGGAGAAGAACGCAGCTTCTGTTACCTTCAACATCATCTCAGACTTCATTGAAAAACAAGATCGAGTGTGAACACTTCTCTCACTATCACATTTGATAACTGAATATATGACTAGGATGACATCACTACCCTGTTCGAGAAGTACCGCGTTCAAGAAAACATCGACATCCTGCACAAAATTGTTACTGAGGCAAAAGCACGGAAGGAAAAGGGGGAAGTAGGCAAGGACGTTTGGAGGGAGGATCTACAGCCACGGAATGCCGTTTGCGCACGTACAATCCCTGTGCTGGAGGCCGAGACTGCTCGGCTCCAAGAAACTCTTGCTCAGGTGAACAAAGCGCCATCCTCCAGGCGAGTAGACATTAACCGTTTACTTTACAGCTGGAGGACGAGAATCGTCAACTACAGACACAATTGGACGAAAACATCAAAGCAAAAGACGAAGCCGACGTTCGAACACTAGAACTTCTACAGAAACTCGAAGACGTACGTCCCTCCTAACATTGCCAGTTCGACAAAGGCTGGACACATATCTTAGGCCTATACCCAATGGG
The DNA here is from genome assembly GCA_018524725.1 of Podaxis mareebaensis. NCBI lineage: Eukaryota > Fungi > Basidiomycota > Agaricomycetes > Agaricales > Agaricaceae > Podaxis > Podaxis mareebaensis. The sequence continues at coordinate 26,229 of JAEUWP010000138.1, read as the reverse complement.
AGAAACTACCTATGGATGCTATTGAAGATTGGACCGTGCAGACCGCGAATGCTCTCAAATCCTCGACCCCACACTGAAGAAGCTATTGGCCTCCTTTCATTTTTTCTATGGCTGGTGATATATGTCTATCGTTACTTGAGCGATGTGTGTAACTATTGTACTCATAATATAGGGATAAACTGCCACTTGGAAGCACACGTTCATTGCGTGCTGTCCTCTTGCATACTCCCCACGCCACAACCGGGCCCTCCATCCAAGTCTGCAGCTGCTCGATCCCAATAGTCAAAAACTTGGGGAATTCGTGTTATTTACACCGTCTATCGGCATTAGCTAAGGATAACGGGTTGGGCGCTGACCCCGTGGCCACAGTTGTCAGAACACCCCTTCATCGATGCCCGAAGACACCACCTTTCAGGAATACGCGAGATCGTTTGTCTGACTAAATGCCTAGGCACATGGAGAGTAGGGCATCCGCAAATGCCTTGGAGACCGACGACTAGATTGTGTCCAGAAATCAAAAGTCAGCCATATCAACCTTTGGGTCTTATACTGTGCAAAGAACAGGCGACTCGACTCGATGGGGCTGGTAAAGACGCGAGGCAAAACTATGAAACACTAGATCTCAAGATGCTTAGACTATTGTTAGACTACTTAGCGATGGGACACAATTTAACCCTGGCCCGCCAATGTCACTGATTGGCCAAGAACCACTTCAGGACCTCGTCAGTCTCTCGCGCAACTTTCTTGGATGCGCTTGTATAGGACCCTTTGTCTCCTCCCAGAACTTCGACGTAGAACTCCCCATCAAGAATGGGAACAACCGCTCCAGAAAAGTGTCGTCTGCAATGTTACGTGATCGCGGATCGACAAACCTCTGAAAGCGGGTGTGAAACGACTCCTGAGAATCGATCCATGGGTTGTAGAACAACCCGAGCTAGACACACGCGTGATACAACAAAGGCCCACAACAAAGGCCCATTCTTAATGAAATGAGTCAGCTACGGGATGGCAGGGAGGGCGATGAAGCATACCAGCCTTTGACCCCGCACAAGGCGAGCGAAAAGCTTTCCGGTTCCCAGCGCTTTCACACGCTTAGTCTCGGATATCGTGAGGAAGCTGGACGAAGAGTCCGGACATTTCATAGGCAAGGTGGAACCTGGGCTGCCGTGGCAAAAGCATTAACTTGGAAAGGCGCTTCATTATGACGGAGGATCCGTTGCGGTAATTTAATGATTGATTAATGGGTACTGTGAGAATGCAGACTAGACAGTGTTCAATGTGGGATACAGTGAATACCATAAAGATGTACATACAAGATATTAATGTTTTTTCTTTCCCTTCTTCCCTTTATTTTTGGAGTTAGTCGAAGGAGTGGAGACAACTTCAATCGATCCGCCCACAGCCTCTGCCTCAACACCTTCACCCTGCTCAATCTTTGCGTTCGTCTCGAGGTAAAACATCAGATCCCGAACTTGGTCTTGCAGTTCTGTGACCTTCGCAAGGCATTCGTCTTTCCCCTCCTCTGCCAACTCTAATCTGTCCTTCAAAGACTTGATATTTTGCATCAATCCTTCTGTTACCGCTCTCTCCTCCTTCAGGTCCTTGTCCAGCTTTCTCGCGAGTTCTGCCATCCGGTCTGCTCTTTGCTCAGCTTTAACTCTCCTCTTCTCTATCTCGGCGATTTGCTTCGCAGTTTCTTCTTGTCGTCGCTTCTCTTCCTCCAGATCGAGGTTTTTCTGCATTTCCCTTTCTCGGTTCATCTGCTCCACGACGTTTTTCAGCTCATGCAACTGAGTCTTGAGTTCCGCATTTTGTTCCTCATAATATGCCCTTTGTGAATCCAGTTGTGAAGTGAGGAGATACGAATACTCAATCCCAATCGCCTCTATTTTCTCCGCGGACAGGGCATCAGCTTGGCTGGGGCCTAGACCGGCTTCTCTCGGTGTTGTGCCCATCGACGCAGACGCGCTAGGGAGTTCGACCAGCTTTCCATCGGCTTTATTCTGGATGAGACGATGAACATAACCATCACCAGCATAATCCCAGACCCTTTGCGTCTCCAGTTCCAACGCATATAAGTGGGTTGTTGCCTGATAGTGTGCATGAGCATGAGCTCGTCCATATCGACCACAACCGATGTTGCCACATATTAGACAGATCCAAAGGTTCGCTGTCGAAGGGCATTCAGAGCACGTAGACGGAGAGCTAGCCGAGGGAGAACTAAAAGGTGGGGGGCGCGACAGCCGGTTCCCTGAGGGTGTGGGATGTGAAGTCAAGAGATTTTGTGAGTAGCGGCACACCGGACATCTTTCAAAGGATCAGGGATTAAGTGATATCCAGGTAGTGGTGAACTCACCGACTATCTCCCCATTTGCTCAAACACATGCAGTGGAAGGTGTGGGAGCAGGGAACAGTAATAAGACCGGTGACTGCGGAGTCCATGCGTTCCAAGCAGACGGGGCAGGTAGGAAGCTCTTGAGCAGGTCCATAGATACTGCTCATCCGGGAAATGGCTTGTGATAGGGTATCATCGGGTTCCACTTGAACTGAGAGGACGTGAACGACGTGACATATTTCGGGCTAAATCGTTGGTGACGCATGAGTGCTCGATCTCACGAGTAGACGACAAACGTGCCTCCATAGAATTGAACGGTTTTCCGTTGTAAACCTCGATGAATTCGGCAGCATCGGCCGGATTCGTGAATCTGATCAGTGCTATCGACCTGTTTGGTGCAAAATCGCTATTAAACGAGCGTTGAGGTGAGTTACGCAACCACTGATTCTGGTACACGAAGACGAACCGTATTATACGAAGGTGTGCAATACCTTCAGAGGCAGGACCAATGAATGTCAGGAAGTCCGAGGGTGTCATCCACGATGGCACGGCGAGTACTCCCAGAGTCACGCCGGCATCTTCGCCCTCGGGCAAGGTTTCTGAAGTCAATTCCGCCAATTCATCTGGTGCGGGCCTATTTCCGGTGTCTCGAAAAATGTGAACGACTCCTTCGGGCAAGTTAGTGCTGCCAGACTTGCTGCGAGAACTAGGAACGAACGTGGCCTCAACTGGACCTACAAAGGTCATCCGAAGGTCATTGCTGTATCGCATAGTTAAACATACCTCTTCTACGTTCCTTCTCCTTTCCGGCGGAGGTAGAATGCCTTCTACCACCAGTTTCTGTGATCTCAAAATCCATCCAATCTATCTGCAACGGCCCGAATCTGTAATCCTTGCTGTCTCCGTGTCCAATTGAGTTTCGACGATGACTGAGCGATGGCTTGTGTTGCGGAAGCCTTTGGAAGATGTGTTTCGGCGTGAATGTTTTGTTCTGGTCTGTCTTCTTGCTCGTGTCTGTGTTTTTCACAGATACAATGACGTGGTAACCGCGCATGTTAACGATAAACGCGCATCTTGGTTTTGAGTCAAATGCAGGAGAGTATGTATCCGAAAGGAAAGCTCCAACTCGTGTGATGGCTAATCTTAACTAGTGGAGTATGCAGTAGAATCGATCCGAAGCACTTAGCAAATAAACAAGTCCGTCCCGTTGTGCTAGTAATCACCTGCACCAGACGCCAAGCCAGGAACTCGCATCCCAATACAGTCACCTCTGTCTTAACCCATAGTAGTTGGTGGAAGGTCCGAGCTATGGGTTATGACAGAGTATGGGTTATGAGAGAGATGCGAAAAAAATGGTATTAGAAAATCGATTAAAATTCTGATTAAATTTACTTAGTCATGATAGTTACATACGACATTGAAAACAAGTTGTTCTGAACGTTCTAGTTCCCAGATTTAACGAAATAATCATCAATCTGTGTCTCTACCAAGTTAGCTGTCTCCTCTAAGCGAGGTTCATGATTAAAAGCAAGCAATAATTGTTCCAGCTTACGAGAGAATGGATGGGATGTTGTTGCGAGATAATTACTCACGAGAGTGGAAGCCTGCAAAAGATCTTTGCGACAAGGGGGTTCAATAGCTGAGTCATCCTCCAATGTGTCGTCCTCTCCGCCATTGATCTCGCTGATCTCCTGCATCCTGCGTGATTCCGCCACTGCGTTGAAAATTTCTTCTTGTTCCATCATCAATTCCCCTTTGCTCGTGGTCAGGGTTGTGGAAGTATTTCTCGCTCGAGCACTGTGTAGCCCTTCTCAAGAATTTGAACGAGTGTAGGACTAGACTTAGTAGGGGGCATAATAGATGTGAAATCTTTACAGAAGGACAGTTCGACTTCTGAGTCTCCTCCCGGTTCCCAGGTTACGACGACGAGACGCCCAAACGTTACTATCCTAATGTGCTATAATACTATTTATGGCAGTGGGCGCTATGGGGTTTCGAGCCGAAATAGCTATGGGTTATGGGGTATCAGGGAGTTATGGGTTTTTGCTTACAAATCCCTGCGAACGAACTTCGTCACATGGAAATCCTATGGGTTATTACAGAGTATGGGTTATGACAGGTATGGGTTAAGACAGAGGCGACTGTATCCGTTTCTTCTTTCCTGTACGAACTTAGTTCCACACCATCTGTACGCTTAACACACGGTCTCTAATTTTTCGCACTCATCGCGCCATCCTTTCCCATTCTCTGATGCAAGCCATTTAATGGAGAGTGTAGTAAGTCGGCCTGGCTGGCGTAACGGTCTGACCTGTTGCATCCCCCACCCCTTTCCCTAATATTCCGTTATGACCAAATCTTCGGAGTCAATACTGGACGCTCCCTAGGCTACTGTCCACAAATCCTTCAGAAGCACTTTGTTCCAGATACTGGCCGCCGGAATGTCCGTGTATCTTGTCGCTTGCTGTGTTCCAAGATGGTCGATTCACTCCTAAAATAGTATCAGCTTCCTAGGACCTGGCCTATGGTACAAACGATTCGCTCGGTATTTCAGGATACATACTGACCGCGGCGATCTTAGAAATGTGAACAACAGCTTGGGTGCAGGAGGTGCTCTCGAACCCTGTCTTGTCAAGTACGGCTTGTATTTCTCTCTTGGAATCTCCGAACTCTCATGCTCCAGACAGTGCAGCAAATTCGTAAGGCCGAGGCTATTAGCATGGTTAAATGGAAGCTAAACGACCTCAAGAATTGTCTTTGCCCTCATGGGCTTACTCTGCATCTGTAGTTCTATCCCCGCCAATTCAATTGGAGCGAAGTATACCCTTATTCCAGGAACGCTTGGCTGGGCACCATACTCTGCCTCATTATGTAGGCTCCCTTCGTGTATTTTTATGCCCACCTCTAACTCTTGTTAGACCAGAATAATCGCTACGGCACAGTGAATCCAGGAAACTCAGTTTCCGCCATTAGTCGAACCTCACGAGTTTCCTAGGAGTGGTTCGTGACATTTGCAGCCGTGATCTGCGGCCTCTCCGCCGGTCTGTACTGGGCAGCAGAAGTACGGATACCTGTGCCCTTTGAAACTTTGCTAATCTGATTCGCAACAGGGAGCGATTGTTCTTGCATACCCTGAACACCAGAAACGAGGACGGTACCTCGCTATCTGGCTCGCCTTCAAAAACAGTGGTCAAATTGTGGGAGGGTAAGCTCACCGCTGAAAACGCAGTGACCAACTACCGACCCCACTCCCAACAGTGCTATTAACCTCGGACTCAACATTCATCGCTCTACTGGAGGCAAAATCTCTTACACCACTCTTCTGACGTTCATCATTTTCCAAGCGGTCACACCTCCGGCCGCATTCCTCACATCCAATCCCGAAAAGGTTCAACGAGAAGATGGCACGAAGGTCAGAGTGGAGGCCAAGACTTCGACCTGGGAACAGGTTCCAGTTTCGACGCGGAAAATGGGCCTGTTGTTGCCTCTGTCCTTCAGTAAGTTGGAAAGTTCGTGATGTCGAAGATACAAACACTGAAGTAAATCACGGGTAGTTGGCTCTACTGGGGCTATTCTTCCACATTCTTGACACTCTACTTTAGCATAAGTCGGGCTTGGTTCCATGACTTATTGGCTTACACAACAGATCCTAGGTCCGCGCACGGGTGCTAGGAGATTTCTTGTCAGCTATCACAGGAGTGGTAGCGACAACAATTCTTGGAATGTTCCTCGATTCACAGCAGTGGTCCCTGTGCGTTAGTGCCTCTTTGGGACGACCTACTGCATTGTTAAACTTGTGCTGTACAGCGGCGCTCCCGTATAGCAGGATTTTTTGCCGTCGTGGTGTTTACAGGAATCTTTGTCTGGGCTATGATCATCCAACACGAATATCCAATAACAACCCTGGAAAACTTGATTGGACGAGTCCCGAATTCGGGCGTGGATTTGGTCTGTACATTATGTTGAATACAGCGGGAAACATGGTCCAGAATTACCTGGTGAGACTCTATCTCAACGGACTACATGTCTGCGGCGTCTGCTGATGCTGATACGCCACATAGTACTGGATCGTTGGTTCTCTCGGCGATGGAACGCATCAACTCACTCGACACGCGAGACTTTTACTTAGAGTTGAGTCCTGGGTACAATGCGTTTCGTTTGGTATCAATTCTTTGCAAGTCACTCCTGCTCAAGTCGAATAGGCTCGCTGATACGTTGTACTAGAAAATTGAACCCGTTCTACGTGGTTATCATCAACCTCGTTTTCTGGACTGTCTCACTGCCGTCTGCATGGTTCACGCTCCACCAGGTGGGCGCGGTCGACCCAGCCCGACGAGTGTCAGATGACGAGTCATATCGGACTAAGAACGATTCATCTTCTGACAATATCGAGAAAGTAAACTAAATTTGACATCGGTACTTTATTGCACGTCGTCCCATTCAAGTTCATCCCACCTCAATAAAGTGAGATCTTTGCTGCGGCTCTTTTTCGCAGAATTCGCCAGGATAATACGAGCCATCACTGAGAACTCCAACACAGTTTCCACTCCTAGCATTTACAACGTACCTCGGTTTCCCCTGCTCAGAGCTTAAATCTGCGGAGCGGTTCGTTGTTCAGTGCTGCTCGCTCAGATCATGCAGTATGCCCCGGGAGTGTTGATCCGAACTAAGTGCGCAGTGTCACTCCGGATGACTTTAATGACGTTGCAAGCCCCTCTTTCTACAACCATGTCCATTCAAGGGACCGCAAGTGTTCTCAGATCTTCTTCATTCCTCAGTCTCACCAAACCATTCACTCCAAACTCACTCAAGACGCTCCGTCTCGCTCTCTCAGTTGTCCAACAGTCAGACCAGTCACCGAGTCCGCTCCAACAGTCACACGAAAGTAAATCGCGTAATGCAGGGGTATTGATTCCCCTATGCAATGTTGAAGGAAAGCCTGGGATTCTATTTCAAGTAAGGGCAAAGAATCTACGAAATCACTCGGGCGAGGTGAGGTGAGGTTGCAGCACGTTGGGCCAAGACATGTCTGAACATGATAGATAGCTTCCCAGGAGGAAGGATAGATGATGTTGGTGCACAAACACCACGACTTTCTGATAGCTTACTGACACGAGGCTATAGACCGACGCGTCGTTTTTGGATGGCGCGTTGAGAGAAACCGAAGAAGAGCTGGGCATACGACCAGAGGAAGTTGATGTCCTTGGTGAGATTGGTCCGCCAGAAGTCAACCTTCGGGGTGACATGTGCGTATGGCCATATGTAGTGCGTTTTAGATCTCATCCATTACATTGTAATCAAGCTAACACTGGAGACGGTATCGTAGGGGTTCGTACACGCAAGAGGTACCGAACAGCTGGAATCAGATGACTACCCCTATCCCTCGCTGGACCTTGATCAAGTTCGACGAGTCATGTCGGTATCGGAAGTGGCCGTTGTGTTTCACGTTCCTCTGACAGAATTGACTGCGCCCGCAAGGTTGCGATCCTATCTATTTCGTGGCGAGCGACCATATTGGGCTGTGGATGTTACAGATCTCGTTCGTTCTGCTGAAGTGCTTTCGGGTGCAAGTGGCTCCACCTCAGTCAGCACAGAGGCAGTCCATGGTGAATTGCTACCAGATGAAGTAGGCTCCGGGGAAGAAGGCAGAGTTGAAATATGGGGATTGACGGGGTGGTACCTATCTTTGCTGTTGCGGAGATTACAGACATATCAATAGGGTGCCACCAGATCAGTTCGTAACTTACTGATCTACAGACGGCGCTGGCGTAGGTTATTGGTGGGTAGTGTTGGGGTTTCTTTGGACGATTGCTGCGGTTCAATTTTGATATGTGTTTCGTTTGCGTCGTCCGCCTCATCGTCGATCTTTTTGTGCCTGGTCGCGAGAGCATTGTGGCGAGATTGTCGGCGTGAATCTGAAGTACCTTGGCGAGACCGCCAGATGATGAATAGCCCGCCTTCAGCTATAGCAACGATGAATGATGCAGCTAGAGCTAGTAACACACGCTGTAAGAAAATGAGCACGGTTGTTGAGGAAACAAGGAAACAAACACCGTACCCATTGGTCTCTCCAGTGCAACTTGTCCGCTGCCCACCAGGTGGTGAACCCTACTCCAAAAATGCTCAGCAGAGCATTGAGAATAGCCGTGATCTCCCGTCTTTCGCGTTTCTGTTGTTCTGCGAGTTGTTCCGGCCCAGGTGGAGGCTTGTATGTGCCAAAATTACGCTCAGGCGAAGTCTTGACGCCTGCAAGGAGGGAGACCATCATATATGAGCCAGGATCTAGGGGAGGTATATGTTTCTCCAAACTGTCTCTGCCCCCTGGTGTTCTTGACCATTGTGAGATGGCAAGAAGAGTCGAATATGGGATGATGTCCTTGGGCGTGTCCAAGATATATGACCTGAGTTCGTCGGCTAGAGTGGCCGGCAACAAGTCCGGTAACGGTCTCAGAGTTTCCACGAGATGAGGCTCGAGCGAGACGTTGAGTTTGGAGGAGTCGTTGGCGCTCATGGTGGGAGCGAGGAGGGAGGAGGGTGACAGGTAAATGTCAATCAAAGAAACTCTGTGATGAGCGGCCATGACCATCAATTACAGTAATGCTGCACGTCTCCACCTTGTACGTCCTCCATCTCTTGCTTTCTGCCCACCATGACAGAAACGACGAGCCCATTGAGCACCAAGTTTACAACAGCCTGTGCCCAGTTCGACATCAAGAGCATTGATTCCATTCACTCGCTTGTGCAGACTCTTGACAACATATCGCCTGATCTCGCGAAGAGTAGCAAGGCTCGGTACGGCTGTCCCAGTCTCGCGTGTACGCTCCTGAATCTGACACAAAGCAACGAAAATGCAGGATAACACTTGGCTCAGACGTAGCCGTTTGGCCGTCTTTACGCAAACTGTGGAGAGACCTTGCACGGGCCCATTCGACATTCTGGGACGCCGATGATTCGGAGGATGATGATGATGGAAAAACCCCAAAACAACAAGCCCTTACATCTCTATGTATAACGGTTGCAAAATTTACTCGGAATCTAGTTGCTGGTGCGCCCGATAATCAGTCTAGGGCGTTGTAAGTTGTGCTACCTCTTGGACGTCATCACAGCCACTCAAGGGTCTGATTCAGTACCAATGAGCCGGAGTTACGACGGCTATTGCACTATTATACATCCTGGTCGGCAATGGAGGATGAGAGGTGTGAGTAGTGAAGCTGTAAATCTGTCCTCATCTCATGCCTAACTCGGCGTGACAGCCATTATCGTCGCGAGACTTTTGACCCAGGCACTCTCGAACCTCGTGACGGGCCATGAGGAGCTTATGGATCAGCTTTGGGAAACCTACCTCAGTCTACCAGAGGATCAGGTTGTCGTAATGTACGTGCAGGCGACATATCTTGAATAAACCTTGCCAACTGCCGAAAATCACAGCCGCCTCTTGGGTTCTCCTGATGCCAAAACGCTACTAAGCACTTTGATATTTATTTCCAACTGTTTGTATGAATCACGAAAACGGACGTGAGTATCAAAGGTTTTGAACTATTTCGAACGAGTGAACTAAAGCGCGTTAGGAAACTGCTGTGCAAATCTCAAGTCGGCACCCGTATCTGTGTATGTTTACTAGACAATATGTTACGTTTGTTTGAGGCAGGGGAAGGTACAGAAGGAGCACAAGCCTTTGATATTGGGTTCGACTTTGCCCGACTGCTTTGATATTCTCAACTGACGTTGTCTTCAGGTACAGTATCCTATCACGTATCATCGAGGAGGGACTCGCAGCCCCCCTGTATAAACAGTTTATTATGCGAGTAATCATTTCTACGCTTCCCTTTCAATCACAACTAAATCACAAGATGTTCGTAGACTGGAGGAAGTCGTCACTCCACATCAAACGACATTGCTTAAAATAATCGACTCCTACCTCCAATCCAATCAATCCATGCCTCAAACGCCTATCAAACCTGAAACGCTTCAAATTCATATCTCTCTCACACCAATGCTGACAAGGGCCTTCTTCTCGCTATCTCGATACGCTCAGAATTCAATTCGCCACTCGCTAGGATTGGACACCAAAAAAGACAGTGATAACTACTCGGACCAATCCGATCTCAAGCACGCGCGATCGGATAGATCCGTGTCACCCGCTTCGTCCTCTACGAATAATATGGAATCACCAGACACCCAGATCCAGACACCTGGATCGCTCAAAAGTCTTGATGTCATGTTGCCCAAAGTCTGCGAGGCACTGGTTCTGGTTACGCAGTGCATGGTAACAGTAGCCATCGAGGCTGAGGAAAATGCTGTCCGGTTGGGTCTCCAGGAGGATATTAGCCCGAAGACGAACATGAAAAGCTATTTAAACGAGGCACGGACATCAGGTGTTGGAGTTGCCGAATGTTTAATTGGTGAGTTCCTACTCATTTGGTTTCCATGGGTGCGGCACCGTCATTTGATGGGTCTCTTGATGTGCCCTGTTCTGGAACCGCTGATTCTCCTGGCTAACAATGCCTGGTTATTACTTCACCCAGAACTGCTCCGTCTTCTGGATAAGTTTTTACCCCGAATCAATTTTGGCCGACCCGTGCCTCCAACTGGGCCATCATCGAATGCATCAAGCCCAAGTACGCCACAAGGGCAAGGACAAGCAGCTGCCGTCGCCGTTGATGATCATGGCTTCGCCTACTTGAAGCGTGATCTTGTGAGATTACTCGGAATTCTCTGTCACGAGACAAAGGCAGTGCAAGATCGTGTCCGGGAGGCTGGCGGAATTGAAGTTGTTATGAACATGTGTGTCATTGATGATCGTAATCCTTGTAAGTCCGTTTTGTCCGAATCGTGACTGTTTTTGACACTTGCGGACTCCTCGTGGGTGCATTGATACAATTTCTTGCAATAGTTTTACGGGAGCATGCGATATTCACACTACGCAACCTCCTCAAGGATAACCCAGAAAACCAAAAAGTCGTGGATTCGATCCAACCGTCTCGGGAATGGGATGATGATGGCATTCTGAGAGATAGACCAGGTGAGACTCGAAAGTAGGTAGTACATATCTAGAAGCTATGGTATCTGGAGGAGGCTGAAAGTGGTGTCGTGTGACAAGAGAGTACTGTACATTACAAACATTATTGTTACTCTTCCTCGTCTTCCATGGAGATGTGCGTGCGCTTGCGTCCGCCTCCTACACGTCTGACTTTGAAATCGTCCTCGTCTTCTTCCTCGCTCTCCACATCCATACCGTCTTCATCAGTCTCATCTGAGGCATCGCCTGACTTGCCTGACTTGTTGCGTTTCTTCGCATCCTGTTCCTCGATTTTGGCATCAAGGCGATCAAGGGGGTCTTCTTCACCATCGCTTGTGTCCTTTGCGCGTTTCCTCTTCGAGCCGCCCTCCTCTTCTGACGAATCAGCGACGACAAAGTCATCCTCCTGGTAGTCCTCTCCAGCCTTCTTTTCCCCGCCCTTTCGCTTGGCTTTTCGTGCCGAAGAACCGATACCTCCGTCCTCATCTTCGTCATCGTAGTTGTCATATTCGCCGCCAGCATCTTCATCACTGCTCCAAAGAGCTCCAGTATCCGTTGGACGTCGCGTTTGTCGTCTCCTCCGCCCAGTACCAAGGTCATCAAAGTCGCTCTTCCGCCTCGACTTCCTTGCGCTCTGCTTGGCCAATTCTTTGAGGCCAAGCTCAGGATCCACGGGAGGATCAGGTGCCATGCGCAACCGCGCCACTTTGCTATGTTTCTGGCCTACTGCACGTACCAACATGCGATGCGTCTCTGATTGCATGCCAGTGGGTCGCAAACTCATGTAGCCGGTGATCACCGCCTCAGATTGTAGTACTTGCGACCGTTTGTGCTGTGCGACGAGATATGTTAAACCTTGTGACTTGAGGCCGGATGTTTGGGATTGGGATTGACCGAGTTGCGACTGTGATTGCAATGCAGAGGTGCCGGCAACCTGTCGGGGGACACCTGCCGAGGTATCGATGGTCTGGGTGATGTCGAAAAGTTCTTTCCCTAGTAGAAGACTTAGTGTGCCATCCGACCAACGTATAACCCGACTATTTGATTGACGTTGCTAGAGAGTGGGGTCAGACAAATGGAATCGCCGTTCCAAAACTCCGCGCCGGGCTTACATCCACGCCGTTAGCATCTTTAATCCACCTCCACCGGACGGTGTTTTCAACTTTCAATTTGATGGACATGCTCTTTTCCCGTAAGCTCTCGGCTTGCATAGATTCTTCTTCTTCGGGGCCGAGGTAGGTATCTGGATGGAACGGCTTTGTGTCCACTTTGACGAAATTGGGTAAACGAATTACCCAGTTCTGGCAAAATATACATGAGCAACGTGCCGCTAGACCACGAGGTCCGACGCGGCGAGAAAACTCACATTTCCGTCTGAACTTTTTGGGATAGGCAGGTTCGGAAAGGAGACATCGGCTTCCTTAACTACATCGCCTGTGTCCGGCGGAATTTCGTCCTCCTCATATTCAAGTGCCTGGCGGCGTTCTCTTTCAGGTGACGGGAGTCTGTCTGATTCGGGTCCTGAGGCTGTGGGGGACGCACTTCTGTAATATTTGGAGGTAAGGCCTTATCGCCAGATGACACACGTGAGATTTCGAACCTCTCATGTTTCGGTTGCTCCTCGACATCGTCGTTACCAAAGAGGTCGGCCATTTCTTCATCCTGTTCTTGGTGGCCGGCACTCTCAGAATCGGAGGCTGCATTGTTAGATTGTGCGTGCATTTCTACGTCATTGGCAGGAGATGGGTCTGGCTTTACTGGCTTCAGGGCAGATTCATCCAGTGCGCCGGAAAGCGAAGACATAGCCCTGCGAAGATACGGGGTAGTGGGTGCAGAATATGGATCAATATGCGCTGTAGACGCGAGAATTACGGTCACGTGGATGTGCATATTTGGTAAGCTGTTGTTGAGCATATCATTGGTTGGTACACAGCCTCAGGGGAATATTCCAACACAGCTCCGATCTTTTCCAAACCGCATCGACTGGTTAGTATCTCTGCGAGCTGGCAGTTATCAGTCCATCAAGGATATCGCATCAAAAGTCACCTGCCAATGGTTCCGTTTTCGTTAGATTGTCCAACAGCAGCTTGGGAAGTCCGCAAGTTTCGAGCTTGATCTCATCTCGTGCGAACGCTCGACCGTCAATTGATGCTGTGCACGCAGACTAAGGGCGCAACTCGGAAGGCGGTTCAAAGTCCACCTTTTTGGGCATGAACGACTCTCATGGAGTATGTCGACGCAGCCTCATGCTTTCTGGAATTCTAGCCCAGCCATGAATCGATGACAGTTTCCGCGTTGGCCTAGTGAACCTGCCGTTTGTCTCTAGTACCCGTTGAAACTTCATCATATCCTTCCTCTTTCAGCTCCATGATCCACGGACATGCGCCCAGGTCAGAATTTTCCAGCTTTCCAGATGAGTTGAGGCTGGGTAGCAACGTCGTCCGAAGCTACGTTCCCTACAGCTTTCATCCCAAACTTGTACGTACCCCAGATTCGGCAATCCGTCAAAGTGATCTCATGTGTAAATGTAATGGCCGCGCGAATCTATAAAAGTCGCCCACCTGAAGCCCTACCCAAGTACTCCTTGATGTGGCTGATCCCCGACATGACAACAGCACCAACAGCACAAATACAGTGGGTTCTGATCCTCAAATGCCTGTTCCTTCATCTACTAATAGAGGTCAAGACTCCTTTCCCCCCCCCCCTACACATCCCCTCCTACCAAGCGACACCAAGACCTCGCTGGTTGGTATTATCGTAACTCACACTCTGCTCTTCTTCCTCTAAATAGTTTTCCTTGCGGAATGACTTCCTATACTCTCGTGAGCATTGCTGTTAATGCACCACCTTAATCGTTTCTGATGCGTTCTTTCTGGCAGCCCGAGTTCGACGATTTACCCCAGACTAGTGTGAACAATGCTCAGTCCGGGCTTGGGCTAATAAATTGCCCCAACGAATCCTCCTACGGATCAGACGCCAACGAATGGCGTCATGATTACAACCCCCCATCGTATGGGGCCCCTGTCGATAGACAACCGCAGAATTATCCGAACGTGTCATATACCAACCCTGGCTGGAATCAGCTACCGCTTGTTCAAGGTCATCAACAGCGTTATCCAGTCTCATACACTGACATGAACTATCAACTCATGGGGACTCAGGGGACTCCAAGGATCACCCCGTCGCCATCGATGGCTAGTCACCCGTCGCCAGAGTTCTCCGCGATGAACTCACTCTCACCGCCTCGCACCCCAGCCAGCAACACATTGTCGGCAGGAAGTTCTCCTAATGTCCGACCATCAAGAGCCATTCCCGGCTCACCTCCTGTGAGTCCTCATGCGTTCGAGGGGAATCAATACTTATCAGTCTTCCAGGAACAGACGAAGAAGGGCATATACTCGCATCGGCAGCAGCAGCAGTTCTTCCGCGAAGCACTGACCCTGCCGGTAGCTGGTCCCTCTGGTCCCTTCGTACCTCAACAGATGTACAAGCCTCACACCAACAGCGACAGAAAACGTTACGTGGAAGAGATTGAGCTCGATCCTCCAATATTCTTCTGGATGACTGGTCCGGACGAGTGCGGTATTTCATTGACCGACGCCCTTCACTCTCGAGTGAAGCGCCTTCGAGATCGAGATGTCCCAGTCTTCGAAGGTCGCGGTCCCAGCGTTTCGATTCGCCTCGAGGTCAGCTTCCATTGCTCGCCCACAAAAATATCATGATACTGATCATGTTCACAGTGGCCGGGTTACCGCCAATGGAGCAGACAAATACCCACCAAGGATTTCCGGAGTCCACCGGGACCAATAACTCTTGCTAAACTGGCCAAGAATGTAGCCAAATGTGTTCAACGTTTCATTGAGGTGTGTCAGATATTGTCATCATCGAAGATGAGCCAAAATTTGACCGAAGTAATCTATTATTTTTAGGAGCGCCAACATTCGCGCCTTGAAGATGATGCCGATCCCAATTGGCGAGTGGGCACCAGCGGGAGGGGAGTGATCACGCTTGACGACATCATCCTCGTCAGCATGTATCACGTATCCCTGGGCAGCTGGCAGCCCCAGCTGAGGTTGAAACGTCCTCTCAATCAACCCACTCGCACCTAAATCTGACTTGGCTTTGCCATGCTTTCATTCATCTTTCCATCTACCATCAATCCTATTGGCTTTCTTGTGACGACCCCTCGTTATTCACTTCCCCTTCTATCTCCTCTCCCGTGGCAAATTTAGAACAAGGACCAAGCGCACAAGAACACAAGCTCATTCCCTAATGTGCTTGAGCTATTCTTGGCTCACCCAGATCGATCTTCGGGTGTTCTCGCCCCTTCCTCCTCCCGCATCTTTAGGTTTCAAGTTTCACCACTACCAATCAAACACGCTGTTTGCCTTGCCTAATCAAATATCAACATTCGCGTTTATTGCTATTTAATTTTCACCGTTTCCGTTTTCTCTTTTCTCATACCCCCGCTGTGTTTTAGCCGTTCCAATTTTGATTCACTGCCTGGACCCCTCGTGTGTCCGAACGTCCGAATTCGTATACTTAGATGTAGCAATATTTTGTTCTGTTCTCGGCTCTTATATGGGCTGTGTATCCCTCTCCTCTCATATACCCTATAGTATTAGTATGTAGGTAATCTTGAATAGAATCTGGTCAATTACATTGGCAGCAGGCGCCGATGTCTTCATTCTTAATTTCGATTCCGAGCGAAAAACGGGCATCTATCCGGCACCGAGCGCACTTGTATTCGAGTCTGAGTCAAAAACCAAATATAGCCAGCACGGAGAAGTATGGATACGAGGCGGTGAAAGAATCCCGACAGTGACTCAAGTGATGTTATTTGAATAGAAAGCTGCATCTCGTTTGGTCTAGATATGACACTGTTATCATCGGCGAATGCACAGCCCACATTATCGACTATGCAAGGAGATCGTGCTTCTTGCGCAGGCATGGATATAGGTGCGAAACAGCAGTTGTGAAAGTGTTTCCAACACAATTTATTGCAACGTTTGGGTGATTAATTGAAGCACCCACACGCAACAAGCGACATCCAGCGCGATCAGCTCCACATATCTTCGCTTCACACTTTGTATACCCCTGACAGAAGGGCGCTCGAACTAGTAAATGCTCATCAACCAATAGCCGCTGAATTAAATTGAAGATGTAATCAAACAAAGGATCAATCGACCGAATCAATGCGTGAAAGAAAAAACAATGAGCACTACCACAAGTCCGAGGCAACGGAGTCCGCAATTACAAGTTCTCAAAGAACGACAAATCCTGTGCCGAGAGTTTTCCGCCGTTCGAACCAGCATTCTGTTTCGACGAACCACCAGGTGCCTGTGGCACAAGCGGCACAGCCGGAGTCAATAGCGAGGAAAATGCATCCACCGAGGGTTTCTGTTGGTGTAAGGAGGGTTGTATAGGAGTACTACTTCTGCTTCCACTTGCGCTCGCGTTCCCACCATTGCCGAGACTGATCGTCGAGGGCGGCGTTTGGGCGAAAGAAGGCAGAGGTTTAGTTGTAGGCGGAGAAGGAATCCTCCATCGTTGCTGTGGTTGCGTGTGAATTTGAGATGGTGGAGGAACGGGTTTCATTGGCTGTTGGGGAGGGATCAATGGCGAAGGGATCAGTAGCGGAGACTTCGCTTGCGCTGGTGTGCTTCTCGTCCCGGCTGCGGTTCCAGAAGAACCACGAGCGGTGTTCGGATTCCCATTCATCATCCCACTGGGCGGCGGCGCTGAGACGGCATGTGACGGAATCGGATTCGACAACGACGCCAAATTCGAACCGGTATTCGAGGGCGCAGCGACAGGGGTATTCGGCTCATCGAACAGATCAAACAGATTCGATTCAGTATTCATACTACTCGGTGGCGGAATGGCGCTAGGCAAAGGGGAAGGTGGTGCTGGCCATTTGCCTCTCGCCGCAGCAGTCTCTAACAAGCTCAAAGTTCGTTGATGCGAATCTAATTGTTTGGACGACCTGCGCTGGTGGATACTTGGCTGTTTGGGCGGTGAAGATGACTTGACTGGTGGAATATGAGGTATGGAAGTTGAGGGCGCAGGGAAGATCGAAGAAGTGGGTGGCGGTTGTAACAAAGTAAGAGGCTGAATGGATACCGGCTTGGGTTTCTCTGGAACTTGCGGGGGCTCCGGAGAGACGAAATCGTCGAAGTCGTCAAAAGATGTCGATTGTTGGGCGGGCCGTGCAGGCTGCACAGGAGCTGGGGCCGTAAATGAGGCAAACGCCGAGTCCAAGGATGCCAAGGGGGTAGAAATTGTCGGTGAAGTCTGAAAATCTGAGAAGTCGTCATCATCAAAGAGTGAGGCCGTGGACTGTGCAGGTGCGGTCACAGGTTTGGTGGTCGATATATGTGACCTAGAAATCGCCGGTGTCGCTGATAAGGGGGAGGGTAGGGGGGGTGGGAGGATAGGAGGTGCAGAGGCTTGAGGGGGAGGCACCGTAAAGAGGGATGCTGGTGTTGTCTGCGAGGAAGTACGTCCTGGTCGCGGTGGGGTTAGGGGGAGGCTGGGATCCAAATCGAATAATTGACTCCCAACGGACTCCCGTTTGACATTGAGGGGAGTGCCACCTTGAGGATGTTGCACAGTCGGAGTAATGGGTCTCGAGCTGACAAAGGACGGTGGTGATATCGGCCTCGGTAAAGGTGGAGCTCGGGGAGGAGGAGCTAGAGGAGGTGGTAGTTTCGTTGGTAGTGGAGGGGCTCGTATCATATTTGATAATGCATCCAGCTTGTCCACCTCATCTATCTCATCGTTGGCGCTTGGAACTATGTCTGAAAGGAACTCTAGGTCGTCTGATGACAGGGCAATAGAATTTCGGGGTTTGGCATTGGGCGACCTATTGGATCTTGAAAACCGTCCGAAGAATCGTGAGACTGCAGAGGGTACCTGCGCGAGCTCTTCCGGCCCAGAGGATGCTACGTTGGCCTCCATCTTACTCGTAGTGGAAATTTCCGCGATAGTAGACATTGTCGCAGGCGGTGTAGTATCAACTACTTTGGCCGATTGGACAACTGAGTTGGCGGCGTTAACTTCCACACTGGGGCGAGGAGAGGCTATGCTTGACCGTGGGGACACCGCTCCTGGAGTGTTTGATCGGACAGGTGAAGACGAACCAGATGCTGGCGCATTGGTCGTGGATTTCCTGCCAAAAAATGAAAGCAAACCACCAGTAGTCTTCCTCTTGGTATCATTCATTGATTGTTGATCCGTGGTCTCCTTTGGCACGATGCGCCAACCGGTTGGAACCACGTCGGTCTCTGTCACGTCTGGTTTAGATTTAACTGCCGCCTCCCACGACAAGGATCCTTTCGAGTTTACGTATATTGCCAGTGGACTGTTACGGGTGGTGAGGTGATGTCTCGTCAGCTTCAGTGCTTCAATCATTTCTTTTGAAATGAATGTTTTTGTGAAGGCCGTCGAGACGGGAAGGGTCAGATCCGAGGGGATGAGGCGATCGACAACAGTAGTTCTTAATCAAATAAATCTCAGTTCACTGTCAAACATGGTGAGATGGAAAGGTGCTTACATGCCCAAAGTCTCAGCCAGCTCCTTACGATCGTGCTGATAGGTGGCGAGCTTTCCTTCTGATTGCTCTTCTGGCCAGTAGTTGCCAGCAAATTCATTAAAGTGATGGAGTATCGAGTCCAGAAGTTCTGGAGGCTGAAGATGACATTAGACGCGTCTACGCTAGTAGTAAACAGTCGACGAACAACGTAGCGATCCTGCATCTCTTTTTGTCGCTTTGCCAACTCCCATTCATCTACAGGTTCTGTGTCGTAGTTGTCTGCATCCTCGTCAGGTTCCTTCCAGGTGGTTCCCCATTCTTCCGTTTGCTCCACCTCAGAGAAACCCGACTGGGAGGGAGTCCACGGGTCTAATCGCAGTGGGTAATCATTTGCTGCTGCCGCTTCGAAAGTACCAAACCCGTCGGGATCTGGTGAGGTTTCCCTCGATGCTTCTTCGTGCCCTTGTCCCTCCTCTTCTACTTCCACTTCCACTTCCTCGGCAACAAGCCCTCTCGAAGCTTCACATAAGCCTTCCTGGGTGGAACTTGATATAGTTGGCTCATTTTCGGAGACAGGCATTGTGGGTTGAAATGCGGGGGTGGCTGTCACTTCGGGACTTGAAGATGCCTCCCGTGCCTGGTCCAGTTCCAGATCATCAGTTTGGTATGTTCGAGGTGAAGGCGTGCGCGAAGGACTGTGTAATGGAATCTCTGACTGAGTCTCCTGAGAAGGTTTTGCGAACCCAATGGAATCAAAGGTGGGTGTAGTCCAGAGCTGAGAAGTGCGGTTTTCTCGGCTCCAGAGATCATTGTGAAGGTCCGGCGAGTCGTCCCATATTGCACCAGAGTCGGGCTCCCATGATAGAATGGCAATATCTGCCTGGTCGTCGGTGACGAATTTGGAAGAGGGTGTCCAAACAGCTGTCGGCGGGGGGTTGGTGGAATTTTCAGGAGAAGACTTCTGAGGGTCACCCCACGCATTAACCCAAGGATCTTCCATATCGCTCGTGCTTACATGTATCTACCCGCAAGGTGGCGGAGGAGGGAAGCTGGTGGTGAGTAAACAAGCGGTGGTGAGTAAACAAGCGGTGATGAGGAGACAGACCATCCATTACCCCGTGGGACAGGAGGAAATAAATAATATCAATATTCTAAGGTTAGTCATCACGTGTCCGAGAGACCAGGACTGAATTGGACTGCGTTCTGTGAATGAATCTCAGCATCCTACTACAATCCATCTTTCTTGGCCGTATCTGGTCCTTTTACGCCTTTCTCGTTGACCATTCGTTTTCACCTCCCTGAATACTCGTGAACTCTGCCCAAGGGTCAATGGACAACGGTCTAGATGATCGTCATATCCTCGAGTGGGAGCCAGCAGACGTCCACAAGTGGTTCTCAAGCATTGGGTATCCACAATATGAGAGCCAGTTGAAGGGTGTGTGTTAAAGTTGTTCCACTCAATTTTCTCCGTTGACGCTTGTCAGAACATAACATCGACGGCGAGGCTCTCGCGTTACTGAACTCCGAAACCCTCAAGGAACTCGGCGTGCCCACCATTGGCCAGAGATTGACTATCCTCAAGGCTATATATCAACTGAAGATTGTAAACAACATCCCGATCGACGAAGACCACTATATACCACCATGTGAGCACTGACCACGGGTGCAGTAGGCTCTTATTCATACGATTATTCAACAGCCGAAGCTCCTGAACGTCTCGAGAATCTCACCCTGGAGAAACTCCATTCCATCGTGCAGGAACAAGGTAACGAAATGTATCCTATCTTCATGCGGCGCATTCACGATCCGTTCCTCGACCTTCAGCGAGCCGACTGCGAACTCTTGAAGATGATAATCGCCAACTCAACCAACTTCTGTCGTCCTTCGCTGACGATGTTAACAGCATCAAGACATCGTTATCTCGTAGCGTGCGTACCCAATCACCCTCTTGGCTATTATCCCAACCTGCTATCTTAGGACGAGCCAGGGGAGCTACGGCGGCAGCCATCCTTCAAATGGGCACAATTTGTCAAACCCCAGAAATCTCCAACCAAGCAAGATTCTGTTGAGTCACCTCATCCATCGCCCCAACGGCTGGAGCACGAAATTCCATACACTCGCTCTAACATAGGATCTACCCTCCCTTCCGTTCAATCAACCGCGACAACTGCGGATAAGCAACGTCAAAACTCCCAACCTCCCTCAATTACGGATTCTCCTAATCCGAATCAGTCCCTCAAAACACAGCGGCAGGAGAGCTCCGACAACCTTAAAAGCTTCAAAGTCAGTTTGGAGGATCCGACGTGGAAAGTACTTCCAGCAGCACTCAAGAAGTACCGTATCAATAACGACACATGGAAGAACTATGCAATGTTCATTTGTTATGGGTCGTCCGGTGCGCGATACCCCCAGTCGTCTTTTACATTCTTGCTGAACTCTGGTTTCGCAGGCAATCGCATTGAACGATGTTTGAGTTATGATGAGAAACCCCTCCTTCTCTTCCAGAAACTCAAGGACTCGAAAAAGAATCCGGTTTTCATGCTGAAGCACATAAAAGATATTCGCTCTCCAATTGCCGTCGCCCAACAAAAGCATGCTGCTCGCAAAGCCACTTCCGTAATATCTAATGATACCGTGGCAACACAGGGTCATTACAAAACGCCATCTGCCTCGAAAACCAATCACCGACCACCAAGACTCGAAGTCTCAGACCTGTCTACATCATCCGGTCCACTGTCGACAACACTCGCCTCTCAACCCGGATGGCCCGAGGCGGGATTTCCTTCTCCTTTAATTGAACAAAGCAAGGGAGATGACTCCGCAACAACACCTGCTTCATCCACTTCCCGAGCTGGGGCCTCAACGAGTAGTGATGCTACTTTGACCGTACCAGGCTCAAACGCTCCGAAGCCGGAACCAAAGACAAGCGAAAATCAACATGGAAACCACACCAGTCCCGTTGTGATTCCTGCGCCGAACGGCAATGTGTCTTATGCCGTTGCTATCTATCCCTATATGGCTGAACAAGAAGATGAATTTGACGTTGTTGTGTAAGTTCACATCATCTCTTCAGTCTAGATCGTCTAAATGTCGACTTTCCAGCGGTGATACGTTCGTTATTCTTTCACGGTCACGAGGATGGTGGATTGTCCAACGCGATCCAACGGGTTCCGGCGTCGTTGACACAGATATCGTTAAGCAGGGCTGGGTACCTGCCGGTTGTCTCCTCGAGACGAACGTCCCTGTTGCCTCTGCAATCGCCGAAGCGACCGCCGCGAAGGGAGGTTCTGGGTCTGGGGACGCGTCGAAAACGCCTATTCTACCTCTAAGCATTATATCAACAAGTTTCCCAGGTGTCGCATTAATGGATTACAAAAAGAAGGGCGAGGAAGAACTGGACCTTGTGGAGGGCGATCAGTTGAGGGTCTTCAAGAGGTATAATCATTGGTCATACGTGAGTTTCCGATCCGATCTGAACTAGAATTATTCACCCACTTACTGCGCGCAATATCAGGCTGTGAAGGAGCAGGGTGGCGATCGAGGCTGGGTACCAGTACGTTTACCGACTCACTTATCAATTCACCGATGCTAACCAGTCTATTTCCAAAGTCCTGGTTCATCGGCAAAGTTAGCAATCACTCTGGAAATACACCGAATACGCCTGCCTCAAGCACACTCCACAATCCTTCATCATCGGCCTCTAATTTTGATGATATCACACAAACTCAAGTATCACCTATGTCATCTGCATTCCCGCCCGTGCAACCTACACGATCATAGTCGGACGACCGTCTTGCTTCACCAATCATAGGCCTTTCCCCGTCGTCTCCGGCTCCCTCTCCTCTCAACCTGTGTTCGTCCTTCATCCCATCCAACGTTCTTCCCTTGCCCCGCACTTCTAATGCTGGTTTACATCTATCGAATGTTGTACTATCACCGATCTACTGCTGCTCTTGTTGTCCATGATGAACGTCCTAGTGATGTGTTTTTGCTTAGATTATAGTCCCATTGAATTCTTATTCCCAGCCCCTCCTTTGACTCCTTTATCTTTCAATCCTCTCAGTCAGTCCCTCATTAGTTTCTTTTGTTCGACTTCCAATTTAATCATCGGCCAGTCTTTCGTTGGCCCTCATTCTACAGTGTCGTCCAAGTTCTTCGTCGTTTCGTGCTTTGCTAATTAGCATAATGTAGTAGTTTTTGCCCCACAAGGGCACACATAGCTTTGCTCGCCCCACCCGCTTAGTTGTCTCAAGCTATCACTGGGCACGCTTAGTACGGTCTAGAGGGTTCTCACCCTCATTACACCTCAATATTAAGCTTTCTACTTTGCCCCGTGACACCTATCATGCACCAACTCGAGGCGCCGAGGCAACGGTGTCCCACCTACCCTCGAGCTCACACTCCTCGGATAACCGGGGCCACCACCTCATTACTTACCAGGATTATCGACAGCATTCATGCAAGCCTTCACTTGTTTCAGTGACCTACCCGCAGACCTGCGAAGAGTTATATGGGAAGAAGCTTTCGAGGAAAGCAGGGGCAGAGCAGTCCATCTCGCCCTTGTATGCCGTGAGGCTCAAGCATGGTATGTTCCAGCCCCTATCCCCAGCTGTGTCTCCTGAAGAGCTCGTTACCAGGATTGAACCGCTCATCTATCGCTCGGTCATCATGCTTCACCTGATTTGGGGCGAGAACCGCAGACGAGTTTCGAAATTCATGAGGACTTTTCGCTTCGGCTCGAAACCCCCCGATTTCTATGCTACATATGTCAAGAATATTTGCATCTACGATTTACAATTCGAGGGGTCTGGAGAACTGTTCTGGCCAGTGTGCCGGAATCTTGTCAACCTCACACTCTTGTCTCGTGCAGACCCAACCGATTGGGACATAATCAGGAGGCACCTCCAGCCAAACACATTCCCGAAACTGAAAAGGCTCACTATCCGGCCTAGGGCGATACCGGATGACATGCTATTTTCCCATCCAATTTTTCATAAACTGACCCATCTCAGATTGCACATCCCTTGGACAGTGACGGTCCCGTGGCACAGGCTCAGCAGCTTGAAGAGCCTCACATATCTATGCGTCGAAGTGTACAGAGAACCAGCATCTCAGACGATGATCGCTTTGATCAACCTACTGAAGACACTGCTTCCACACACACCACCCAATCTTCGATGCATCATCACACCCCTTCGCTACCTGTTCCTTTATAACCGTGCACGCAAATACGGCAAAAACGCACTGGATGTGGAAGACGCAGCGTTTAGCCAGCTACTTGATGGGAGACTCGACCAACGAATTGTTCTGGGCTCTGTCTATCAGCCAGCACATATCCTTCTACCCCGGGGATTAACTGGGAAACGGGCTGATATTTTTTGGGAGGTCTATAGTCAGGTTGTTCCGGTTACGGGGTGGTTTTGGAACAACTTCCCTGATAGCAGTGGAGATGACGACTGGCTCTTTGCCGAAAGAGCTGAACGGATTGTTCAGGAGCGTGTACGCAGGCAAAAGGCGCTAGCTTGTAAAGAGTACAAAGTAAGGGGACTTTTGGTCATCCGTCCCACTCATATAACTAACGCGGCATATTTCCTGAAGAAGACCGTCACAGCTTAAGAGCCCGGCAACTAAGAGCGATGGTGTCGAGCAAGATATGGTGACACGATACTTTGCGTGGTTGATGGACTGGGATTTATTCCGGGACATACACCCTAGAGCAAAAGAGCGTTATGCTTTGCTTGTTGACTACAAGCACTCATAACTTTCGCCAAGAAGCTCAAGTTTTCCGCACCGCTCCATCGTCCACTTCACCAGACGAACTCAAAGAGCTCATATCTAAACGAGCATCGGCGATAGTAAGCGGATATCTATCTACTCGGCACCTGCTCCTCGTGCCCGCAGACTTTCAGTAATGCTCAGGCCTATTCAAGGTTATCCCCTGTTGGCCGCACTTCATTCAGGATGTACTTCCTCATCCACGTTAACGTCCGCACACACTCCCTATCAAAGCTCCATGATACACCCCATCCCCATGCGTTTCGTCTGTAGCGTAGCCTAGGTTCTTCTCGACGAAATCAGGACAGCAGGGCACGACCCTCAGACGCCGACAGAAGGAACAGCCCAAGCCTCAAATATTTCGTTGCAAATCTATTGATTGCTGTAAAACATCTATGGGAGGACGAACCAGCGGATCGTCCACATTGGGAAGGTTTCTGTCGGACTCCTATATGCTTGCATTAATCTCGGGTTGACATGTTTTCGAAACACACCCCTCCAAGGTTCAATTACTTGATATGGACTTGTCTTCCGTTCATACCTATTCAAGGGGAACCCTCCTTGCATTATGGAATTTTGGCATTGTTCCTCACTATTTTGACAACCTCCGCATGTCGATACCGGGTCAATCGAGATATTCGGGGGTCGCTACTTGACTGACGAAACCGATGCCACTGAAAGGGCCGTCAACCGCCCGTCCTTGCTAACTGGACGTCTTCCCTTTCGCCTCTTCACAAGTACCCCATGACGTTACATGCCACACGCCCTGCCAGGCAGACCCGTCGCTGGACGCCTTAACAACCAACCTCATCATACCTTCCGTTCCTTTCAATACCTTTCCCAACGGAATCCAAAGACATTGTCCAGAAAATTTCTCGTTGAAGAGAATCTCCAAACCTGCCACGGTCGTGACATCTATGGGCGACTTCCACAGAGCCAAGGATTTTCACTGTCCCATCTTCCAGGGTATCGCCTACCTTGCTCTTGACGTCCGTATGTCCAACCAGGGCTGGCAACTAAACGCTCTGCGACGCCTTCCAACCTCATCAACCTTTCTTCGACTTCTGGCTGACGTTCGGCATGAAATCCTGCGAGATTTTAGAATTCCCGACCAACTCGTCCGGTGAATTTGATAAGATTGGCAGCGCCCGGGCGAAGGGTCGAGGTGGCGTCCTGGACTCTTGAACGGCGTTATCATCTCTACTACCTCTGGTATCTTCCCTGAGATGCTTCCACCCAAGTTCATGAGAGTATATAGGAGGATGCTGCATCTGTTAAACCGCTCGTGTGGGATTTTGCGGCTAAGATGAGCGAGCCCTGTTTCATGTGAATTGGAATGTTGCCGAAGTTACACCCTTGATGTACATACATGACCCTAGGACGCTGTCTTTCGTGCTTCATTCATATCACGGGCGGCGAAACCCCCCACTTTCTTACGTCCTATCACATGTAGTATAACTAGAGCCCAAGATGACTCGTACCTGATATTAATAGTACAGTCGCCTCTGTCTTAACCCATAGTAGTTGGTGGAAGGTCCGAGCTATGGGTTATGACAGAGTATGGGTTAT